>CM057929.1:6354030-6489907 GCA_030141595.1 Chydorus sphaericus | reverse complement strand
GCCTCTGGCTCCCTCCTTTATATAGTCCCATTCCCGATAGGATTTCGTTTCATGGACTCTGTGCCTTTTTCGTAATCGTAATGTATAAAGGGCTAGTATACTTACGTAAATAATATCGCTGATTAAAGCACAGTATACATGATAAAGGTATGGGAAAAAACATAGAAAGAGCACGAGTCCAGGGGCTGTTGGCACCAAATCATCTTACAGATAGTATACAACCCACGGAACCATATCGTCATATGTGGAATTTCACATTTTTTGTGCCTTACTGATTATCGAGTTCAGAAGTTAATCCCTCGTTGTTTTCTTAACTAACAAAACATTTTTAATCCTAGTTTGTGTTTTTTAAAATAAATGTTATATCCAGACGATGCATTAGTCAACATTATAAAGTCTGCGATAAAAAAAATCGATATTGCATGTAAAGGTATTTGGATCCAAAGTGCGCAATTGAAGAGTTGCAATAAATTTATCGAAAGAATGAATAAATATGTCTACATTCCAAACATAAAATACTAGCGTTAATAAGATTTAGCATAGAAACTATATGAATAGCCTTTATCAACAACAAAGAACTTATAAAAGAAATCGAGGTCCCATTTTCAAAAAGATGGTTTATACCGTGTATATTTTAAGACAAACCGATCATTGATCAGGTCATCTTGGTGGCACAGTTGGTGCAGTAGCCATCAGTTTTTTTTTTCGGCTAAATACACGTTTGAAATCGTTCTCATTTAGATCATCCGTGACCTTCGTCGGGGACTTTTAAATTTCTCCCATATATTTTACCATGTAGTTAAATGTAGTAGGCACTGTTGGTGGCAAATTATCAGGACTATTAATAAATCTTCTCGACGATTCGACCTTACCCTTTATTTCTTAGGATGCAGTAGAATAAGAATGACCTATTTTTATGTTTACTCTTTGGCGATGATGATTATGATTATGTAATCAATTTTCGATGATTTCAAGATGATTTCCCAAAAATAGTAATCATATTTTTGATTATTATTTTGATTATGATTATTTGATTACAACCAAATAAATTTGATTACGAAACACTGCTGATGACCAACCTCTTTTTTTAATCGATAGTGGTAGCCCAATAATAAGGTAAATAAATACTTTTTACTACTTTTACCCCCCCCCCCCCCCCCCCCCCCCCCCAAAGACTTTTGTTATTGTTTAACGAAAGGGTAGGATAAATTTCGAAATAATAAATAAACAGTTGAATTGGTAGGCTATCTGATCTAGCATTTTCTGCTCGCTAGCATAAATAGATTTTGGTTTCTATCAACAGACCCCTGGATACTGTTAAGCTTCAACGCAAATAATAACTTGACCGAATAAGATAACCAGTGGCAATTCCCATATGGATCATTATGTTTTCCCTTCCTCTATTTACGTCATTTTCGAAATTACTTACTAGTTAGGTGAAGTACGATAAAAATATCGTTTTACATTTAAAAAAGAAGATTTTGAAATTGTTTACAATGCTTATGCTTTCTTTTCTTATGTCATGATGAGTGATAACACTACAAATCAAAATTTAAATGTAAGTATTTCAACAAATACTACTTGAGCGTTATATTTGAAGTTCTACATCTGACAATAACATTGGTATTATATATTGGGATCATTGCTTTTCATTAGTAATTCTAGTTTTTTTCTTCAGTTGCTTATTATAATATATTGTTTCCAAATAGGCTGTAATTCCTTTATTTAATATTTAAAATATCTACATACATATTAACTACATCTAGGGTGATTTTTTTTACTTTTTTTTCAGTAGGAATGGAAGTATCGACAACAACCTTGCCAATAAATAATGAAGGAAATATGAAAAGAGGCTTGAGAGGTTTAAGAGCCCAGCCCTGAAAATTTTACTGATCGACAACTAATATCCTCCAGACGAAGCTTCGTAGCCCTGTGCTGGAGCCTGGTATGTCATAGCTGGGGCCTCGTAAGACATAGCTGGAGCCTCGTAAGACATAGCGGGAGCTTCATAAGCTTGTTGAGGAGCTTCGTAAGCTTGTTGTGGAGCTTCATAAGACTGTTGAGGAGCCTCATAAGCCTGTTGAGGGGCCTCGTATACCGGGGCTGAGGCTTCGTAAGCTGGAGCCTCGTAAGAAGGCATAGGAGGAGAATAAGCGGGAGCGGGAGGAGAATATGAAGGAGCAGGAGGGGAATAGGAAGGAGCAGGAGGGGAATAAGCGGGAGCGGGAGGAGAATATGAAGGAGCAGGAGGGGAATAGGAAGGAGCAGGAGGGGAATAAGCGGGAGCGGGAGGAGAATATGAAGGAGCAGGAGGGGAATAGGAAGGAGCAGGAGGGGAATAGGAAGGAGCGGGGGGAGAATAGGAAGGAGCAGGAGCAGCATATGCAGGGGCAGGAGCAGCTCCGTAACCTGTGATATAAGATATTAGCAAAATGAATTGTTTCATCTTAAGATTTCAAAACTATTTACCTCCTCCTCCACCTCCATGGCTCATTCCACCACCACCGTAACCTTGTTGACTTCCGCCATAACCACCAGCAGAACCACCAAGGCCAGATGACATATGAGCAACGGCACCCCCTTTATACCGTATGAGATTAAAGGTTAAATTTTTGTAATCAACATGGTTGACGACTAAAAAACTGTCCTAGGGTTAATGCTATACGATACTTTGAACAATTCCCATTACAATTTTGGTCGTATGATATTTTTAGGCTTACTATCTCACCAGGGAATATAATATGAAAAGCTATTTGGACGATGTTAATTGCTTTAAAACTCTACTCATGGTATCTGATTTTTTATTATTTATTTATGAATAAATTAGGAGAAGAGAACATACCGCCTCCGTAGCCACCGGCAGAAGAACCGCCATATCCACTTCCGGATGAGCCGCCATGTCCACCAGCAGAAGAACCGCCATATCCACCTCCGGAAGAACCGCCATATCCACCTCCGGATGAGCCACCATATCCACCTCCGGATGAGCCGCCATGGCCACCTGCAGAAGAACCACCATATCCACCTCCGGAAGAACCGCCATATCCTCCTCCGGATGAGCCACCATATCCGGAAGAGCCACCATAGCCTCCAGAAGAGCCTCCATATCCGCCGGAACTTCCACCTGTAGCAATATTTAGTTACGTCAACAAATTATATTGATTCAGATCAGATAAAATAGATTATACCTCCATGTCCACCTCCCATCTTCTTTCCACCTTTTCCGTGACCGCCCAAGCTTCCGCCGTAGCCACCACCAGAGCTTCCTCCATATCCTCCGGAGCTTCCACCATATCCTCCGGAGCTTCCACCGTATCCTCCGGAGCTTCCGCCGTAGCCTCCCATACTCATGCCGCCTCCTTTACCCTTGCCTCCTTTTCCTTTTCCACCACTCCCTCCGTAGCCGCCGCTGCTTCCACCGTAGCCGCCCATGCTTCCTCCGTAGCCGCCGCTACTTCCACCGTAGCCGCCGCTACTTCCACCGTACCCACCACTGCTGCCGCCATGACCGCCAATGCTTCCGCCGTAGCCGCCGCTACTTCCACCGTAGCCACCGCTGCTAACGCCATGGCCGCCGCTGCTTCCACCGTAGCCGCCGCTACTTCCACCGTAGCCGCCGCTACTTCCACCGTAGCCACCGCTGCTAACGCCATGGCCGCCGCTGCTTCCACCGTAACCTCCGCCGCCGCCGCCTCCATGACCTCCGCCACCACCTCCATAACCTCCGCCGCCACCTCCGTAACCTCCATAACTCATTCCACCACCACCACGTCCTAGAATAAAACAAGAGAGAAAAAATGCATATTTTTTTCATTATTATATTATATATCTATTGTTGATCATTAGTCATTAGTAGGTATTTTTATTTCATAGTTTATTTGAACTTAATACAACTTACCTTTTTTGCCTTTGGTTCCATGAACGGCCACGATAGCGGCCAAAATGAGAAGACCCTTAAACAGCATCTGAAAAGTAATGCAAAGATAACACAAAATTCACGGGTACATCAGTTTCTGTTTTAAGTGATAAGAGAAGGCAGCAATGATCAATAAGAGGACAATAGGACCAATAAGACGAAATGTTGCTTCCCTCAAAGCAATACAGTTACAAAATGACAACCAAGTGATAGAATTTTTTTCATTGTGATTTAATCTATGTTTTAAATGAATGCTTACCATCTTGCTGGAGGAATGGGGATTTTTTTAAATATATATTTTCACTCCTTGAGTCTGGAGCAAAAGGGAGTGAGTAATGAAATCAGCAACAACACGGCAGCCGGTCGAATGTTTATTCCAAGCCGGTCACTTGTCCTTTCTTTATATAGGGCTCAGAAGTGACCGTGTCTCCTGGGTGGGTCTTTGAGCTGCATCGCGGTGGATCAGAAGTTATAATGGGGCCGGCCCCGAAAAAATCCACGAAGCGAAGAAACCACTCCAGATATCATCAGTTTGTACAGCACAAAAAAGGGGATCCCCCCTCTCTCTCACTCGACGATGAGAAATTTTCATTTTTTAATCCAGAGGAGGCAGTAAGAGAGTGATGTAAAGAAAGGACACTCGTATGGTGGCGTAGAGGGGCGTATAGAAGGAGTAGAGGGCCCTATAGTCTCGTAGTGTAGCCTACATAGTGTGCCGTGTCATCAGACTCAAGGCCACCCCTTCATCCCCAAACGGAATAAATGTACTGACGGGACAACCTCTTCCCTTTCACTTGGACGAGGAGCGGCAGCGCAGACCCATCCACTGCAGGCAGTGACCTAAGGAATCATCAAATGGACAAGCAGCAAAGGAAAATATCTATGGAGCTCCGCTCTTCGCTCCTGTTGATCGCCCCTTTCCTTCACATGCATCACGAACCCGACTCCTATGCACTTATTGCCATCAGTGAAGAACGAAAAATCTAGGCTAACGCTTAATTCTTTCTCTTTCTGGAGCGAAACAGTCAAAGAAAGTGAGAGTGCTGCTGCTCTCACTTTCTACTATTCTGCCCGTTATAGCTCCTCTTACGTGAATCTACGTGATAAGCAAGAAAAATAAAAGGAATTTCTGTGGAAGGAGGCGAATTATCGCTTTAACTGTCAAGTACGCTGCAGGCATCTATTCACATGGAATTAAGTCCATTATTGTTGGCGAATCTGAACAAAAGGGATCCTTTGACAATACTTTTAATACCGTTTTATTTTTATAAATCATTTCCTTACCATTTACGATATATTTTTCCCACTTTCGGTATTCTCACGAATCATGATTACAACATCATCAAATTACTTTTTCTTTTAAAATGAAACTGCGCCCCACTCTTGAATTATATAACTGTGTATGCATAGTATAAAACATGCTGCATGATACATTATTGGACCAATATTTTCGTCATTTAATTCCAACTTTCAAATCGTTATTGAGACAATACTGTATATTATAGATGAATAAATGAAAGGTGGTTTTTCATTGCCAATTACCGATAATGATTTATTGATACTGGAACTGCCAAAAATGTCAGTTTACACATGCTGGCGAATGATATTTTCTCGTATTTTCTTAGTTTTACTACCCTTATACCTACCGTACATTTAATGGGTTCAGTTTTACATTGACTCAAAAAGTAGCCCATTGAGCGAATATTTATACCTACCGTTTTAATAAAAAGGGCTGAACGAAAGAAAGTCAATAACTCAGCACTCTTTCTTTTTCTTTGCTTTTATTTGTATGTAATTTTGTTTATTAGAGGCAACTTAATGGGGAAGAGAAATTCGAATGCCCCTCTCTTCATCTGAAAATGTTACGTAAATAGTTGCTCCACAATAGACCAAAATATTTACAATTTTAGTTCAATACAACGGGCGGGGGAACATTTTCTTCAGAATTTAAGAAGTATGTTTCGTTACGCAATGTAAATATATAATCTGGTTGATATACGAGTAAGAATAGATCTTTTCAAGTCTCAGTTGCAATCCGGTCATCTCAAATGATGAGACGAGGCGTGACGTGTTTACCTATTTAGCGCGCCAGCACATCTTGCGTCATTTTTCTGCAAAAGAGGGAAAGCCATGCAGCGATGCTGAAAAAGGGAGGCTAGATAAGAAGCAGAATAATAATATTAATAAAAAAAGCAGAGAAAGGATGAAAAATACTGAAGCTACGGTAAAATTGTTGCGCAAGGACATCTAACATAGTTAAAAAGTTCTCAGCAGTGGTACTCAGCCGCGTGTAGCGTTCAGCATATTTTATGACATTTCCCGCAGTGCTGATCCTAAAAGACGGCGAAAGCGCCAAAGCGGGCATGCCAAATGCCTGTGAACGGTCATACAGTAGCAGAATCCCATCCAAGTGGAAGGGATCTGGTGGTCAATAAGAAGCTTGATTGCTTTTCTTTGTGCTCATTATTTTCAAACCGCTAATTGGGTGCATTCTAAGAATCACTTGGCTTTCTAATACTAATAACAAAATGTAAAAAGCTCGTGAATGTCCTTATTGATTTTTATTGAGACATCGGCAACTACCTCTACAAGTTATTCATTGCCGGTACTAACTATAAATGTCATGCTATTTATTCTAAAGAGTCATCCAAGTTTTAGATCTATAATATGAGCTCGAAAACCTATTCAACATCACAGACCACTCATCTTGCGGTCCGGTGCTACAATTTTGTTAATTTTCATTTTCATTCATTCTTATTTTTTATTGTATAAGATTATAATTGAAATAGAAACTTAAAGAATATTGTTCAATAAACATTGAATATCATTCAAATATAGAAAAACTTTAAGCTCTCTGGTGGACTCAAGGAGATCACCTACAGTCTAATTATTCTAAAACATAACGGGATGTTTAATCACAATTTGTACTGTAACTGATTTTTTTTCTCATTTGTAAGTAAGGGATAGTAAGCGATCAGTCTAAATCATGGGATGCCAAATAAGTTTTAAATTACGTAACTCACATCAATGATTGTACATTGACGATAATTTTATTGGAAATATGGAACTCATTTCATCAATTCGAAAGAAAGCGTATAAATGTTTTTCTTGAACGGTAAAATTAAAGACTTATTATGATGCATTTTATAATTCAATCATACACCAGAGGATTATGATATAAATTGTAGATTTGAACACTGGAAAATTATTATAATTGCTGCAATTACGAAAAAGTTTGAACTCATTGAAAGATATTGACATATTGTATGTATGGTAAAAAAGATATGAAGGTATGCACCATTCCGCACCTATTAAGAAAACATGACAATAACAGTGAATGCATGCATGAACTTTGAAATAAGAAATGTGCAGAAAACGGGAACGCCTTCGTTTTACATTACGGTACGTTTATCTTTGTCAGAGTAAGTGCTGCAACACGAAAGTTATTACGGTAACATTTGATTTCTGTCTCAATTCCATGTACAGTGATGGACCTAATTATCTAGAATTAGCATCTCCTTGATTTCTAAATTACCTGACTTAAATTTACATAATGTATGGAATGGATAAGGGGGATCTATACGACTTTACTATTACTTCGAATAATATGAGTGCATGAGTAAGCCAAGTTATATTTATTCCCTCGATTTAACACATTAGATATAGTAGGCTACATTATGTTTCGGTACTACCGATTTCTTTACTAACTATCAATAATAAATTGTAAGCCTGAGGGAGTTTCAATTTGGGAATCAAACTTGAGAGCGTGGAAGAGTTACGATCATCACTTTCACTTCTGCGGCCTCAGCAAAATCTACCGTACCTTGAAAGTTCGTTGCCCTTTTGTTGTAGAACACAAGCTGAATCGAAAGTGACGCGTGCAAGCACATCATCAACACAAAAAAAAACCTTTTATAAAATAAAATAGCCTACCGGACTGCCCTGTGTTTAAAAAAGTAGGTTACTATGCAATCATTCAAAAAGAATTAATGATGATGGATTGGAAAAAGATCGTGATCACACCATGCGGTGGCAATGACATACTTATTACCATTCACAAAAAGATATGGCACTAAATAACAGCAACTATTTGTTAAATTTAATTATTTATAATCTTTTCTAACTCCGATATTGAATGTAGGAGCTTACAAAGCGAGTGTATTGTTGGGTGACAGTTTAGTCTGAACGTCAAAATATTTAACATAATCAGGAACACGTATGAACTTGTTGAACATATAGCCTATAAGAACCATTAAGAATTGAACAGATCAATGAAATATAAAAAAAAATTGTCCTTATTTGATAATGGTGTTATTGTTTTTCTTTTAATTTCATTTATTATTCATTTGGCTCCATCTTGTTGATAGTGGCCTGTTATTTTCCGAAGCCGAATCCTTGACCGTTGCCAGTTGCTTGAAACCCGTTGAAGAGATTAGAAGAAGCAGCTCCATGTCCTGAACCGAAACCGAATCCTCCGTTTTGAGCAGAAGCCATGCCGACGCCCACTGCAGACACGCCGCCAGGGCCAGCCTGGCCGGCTCCGAAACCGGCTCCATTCCCTCCCGCAAATGGGTTGAATACTTTTTCCGTAAAATAATAATTGCAAAAGTCAGCAAAATATAAAATGCGTTTAGAAATATAATAAACTTAACGTATGTTATTAAGCAAATAATGACAATACATATTAGCTACTGTAAAAAGTCTGAAATAAAACGAAAATGCACCGTGTTAAAAAGGGAAAGTGGTGTTTCAAATGAGTTTATACTTACATCCTAATTGTGGTCTGGAAGCAACAAGTTGAATTGTCATCAACATTAAACACGAAACTTGTAAAATAATCGCCTAGAAAATAAAACAGAGAACTTAAAATAATTTCTGCGATTCTAATTTAGTAAATTCTAATATTACCAATTTCATGATGATCGTTGTTATCAGCACCTACTTCTTACAAGAAGTCAAAAATACGAATGCTGCTGGCGAATGCCAGATGGACCAAATAAATACCTTTTGATCCGTTACCTGTGACCAACGAAATATTCTGGGTTTTCCCCTTGTTCAAAACACGGAAAAAGTTTGTTGAGGGTTGGGGATGAAAAAACCCCGTATACATAGGTTGATGGACTAAATAGCTAGGTAAGGAACAGATGGGGCCCTCGATTATATTTATGTTCCTCAGAGAAAAGAGATTAAGAAAAAGATAATTTGTGATGGGGGAAAAATAGGACGATATTGCAAAATGAAATCTTAACTTAAATCTTACCTTGAATTTTTTTTTTTCGTTGGAAAGCAACTTAGTTATTATGTGTTCTGTGATTGGTTGTCATAACCTAATCCTTATTAATGATCTTAGCTAGCGTCATAATACGTTATGGATGTAGTAATAAATTCAATGACCTTCACCAGTCAGTTAAACTTTCCCATTTTAAGCTACATACCCTACAGTTTTTTTTGTCCTCGCGTCGAGAAAATCTTACTTGGCCATACATAGTTATATTTACTAGGGAAACTTTTTTATTCGAAACGTACTTCTTTTCCTTATAATAACGTGAATGAATACAGTAGTCTTTTTTTTTTTGGCAATGGCTCAGCATTTTATTTTCAGAAAAAGTTTCAATGTGAGCACAACTGCGTCATCACAACTTTATTTTTTAAATTCAGAAATAATGGATGACTATTTTCCAAATGCAAAACCTGTACCCTGCCCCATCGTCCAATGTCCAAATTGACCGAAATTGGCTGCTACTCCCGCTCCGGCGCCGATTCCGAGACCTCCTCCGGCGGCGTTGGCAAACCCCGTTCCCACAGCCGTTGGGACGCCATCCGGTCCAATGCAGCCACCGCCCATACCACCACCTGTTGCTGCAGAATTCCCTGTATTGTTAAACAAATGAAAGCTCAACATCACATCTTAAATAGAAATGAAAGATGAATGCTAGGTGCTGCTATATATGTTGTATGGTTATTTAGATTTAGGTTATATATTATAAATTATAATTTTCATGATATAAACAAATACTGACATGGATTGAATTGAGCACGAGGTCTGGCCACGATTTCAGAAACAAGAGCCATCATCACAACCGTCATCACTGCAATGCCTTTCGTAGGTACCTATATTAGGCATGAAATTTGGAATGCTACTTTCTTTGATGCTATGTAACAATATATATAAACATATAATATTTATTGACGTGTGATGTAGGCCTACCCTCATTTTTAACCGTCCAAATAAATTCGGAATACTAGTAACTTTCAAAAAATTCCAACTGAGCCTGTAAAACCTTTGGAACCTAGAAGAGAACGAGGATAACTGATCTTCAACAGCAAGGATTGTCAAGTCTTATCTGGCTTTTATGCATCCTCCTTATGTAGGCCTTCAACATTACTGAACTAAGTACTGTACGTTTGAAAAAGACAAGAGAAAAAAACCAACTTGCACATTCCAATTCTTGTTTTGTTTGACCGATGACCTTCAATGAGCAAATGGGGTTCCCTGATGTTATCTCGTTAAATTGTTTTTATTTTCGACCTGTAGGCTGAAGGGCTAGTACGGTACTTGTTTGTAACTATCCTTTCTTTTTTTTTAGTTTTTACCAAGATTGTAAGATTGTTTACGAGATATGTATACTGCTGTCTAGTACTAACTACTTGAGAGAAAAGGTTTATTTTTAAAAATGCCAAAAATTCAATTAACCAAATTTATTATGAATTTAAATGAAATAATTCAAAAAAAATTACGTCAACCAATCGCTCTTAAAATTTTTTTATTTATTTTCAAGTATAAATATCAACTCCTATGTAGTTAAAAAGAACACAAGAGGAGATATCTAAACTTAAATGGAAAAATTCACTGAAATGTATTGAATTAAACGGGGAGGACTACCGAGTACTAAACTGGACTGCTATAACAATCTAAAAAATAATATTTATGAATCCGAATCACAGAAGTCATCCCAAGCCGAATCCAGTTCCAGCGCCGAGTGAGAATCCGCCGAAGGGACCGAGAGACGCTCCTCCTGCAACTCCTTGGCCGTCACCTGCCAAATTACCGTTTCCTTGGCCCATTCCAATGGCTTGAAACGATGATCCCCAATCACTTCCAAATCCACCAACTATGATTGGTATCATCAAAATTAGTGAAAATATTTTTGGAAAGCAAGAATTTATTTTTACGAAATCTTACATGTATTGATTCCATTATTGTTGTTGCCAAAAAACTGCGGTCTGCATTCTACAGAGGCAAGAAGTAATAAAATCGTGACGACGAATGCCAAACGGATCTAAAGGTGGGAATTTTACGTATTTCAAATTCTTTATTTGAAAGTATGGAAAATTAAATAATACCATAGCTACAGTGTTGTGTTCTTGTTCCAGTGTCTAGGTAAAATAATAAATCGTCTTGACTTGACCGGTAGGAGATGGTTACTGTCCATCGTAGCACAGGTTTAGATTGGGGACTACTTCTCCTCCCCCTCCCCTCCTTCTTCGAAAATAGGGGGTTCTTTCTGCTCTTTTTCGCGTTTTAACCCAGAAAAGTCACTCAAAGAGGGTCCAACATATAAGTGATACACAACTCTAAATTGGCCTTGAATTTGTTTTGGCAGCAAATAAAAAACAAAAAAAAACTATCATTCATGGAAAATACATTCGTTTGATATTCTCATAATTAATTGCGGTATTGATATTAAAATATGTTCTGGTTTTCAATGCATATAAGCAGTTCGTTTGGTTATATCACTTCCTCAAGGAAAATTCTGGTATCTAACTTACTCAAACAAAAATTTTATACGAAGTCATTTTTTAAAAATTCTCTCTCGGCAACAGTCTTACGTAAGCAGCGAATCGAAATTCTTTGAACATTTCTTGACAAATTTCTTAACACAAAATTTCTACACAAAACTGCTTTCATTGTGAGCGTATTAGGACAATCACAAGTGGCCCGCGGGAAGATGCTGTGAGGAAAGATAAAATGGCAAGAACATGAGAAAGTAAGTAACAGACATAGTCAATAAGTGTTACAAGACTTGCGATGGTTGGAGATGTCACGAGTCCATCTGCTGCACGATACACTACGTTAACTGAATTGCGATTGCGACACGCCGTCGCGGTGACACTTTTGGGCACCTTGCGCCGCCGCCTTGTTACCACCTGATATAATCCAGCTAGTGGCCAGCACTTCACTTCACTTAGCACTTAGCACCTTTACATACATGGTATATCTTTGATAGTGTCGGATGTGTCCTGAATTCTTTCCAAGATTCAATATTTTATATTATTCTTTTTTTAATGAATGACAAGTCAAGCATACATGGAATAGCAAACCATTTTGCACAATTTGACGACAACAAGAATGAGATTGCTGCTCATGAAAAGACCAAAACTATTTGTTTTTAATACATGGATCATTTGGTTCAAGTTAGGAGAAATCATGGAACATGAAACAAAAACAAAGAAATCAACATTTCAACTTTTGAGTAATATTCCCAACGATACCTTAAAAAAAAAAAAAAAAAAAATAGAGTAGTTTTGAATATACTTTATTTGAATATGTTTTAAAATGCAGTACAAATATAACGGTACAGCTATAAAAAATACTTTATTAGTATTTTACGTACTTTACTATCCAGAAGAAAGGTTGATTTAACAGTCCGGCAGCGGCACCTTGGCAGTACTAACATCACTTAACGTGTTAAAATAAGCAGCAGGGACTGATAATTAGGAGTAGGTATCTAGTCTAAAAAGGTGGTGGCGGCTTTCAATGGTAAAAAGGCACACGGAAGAGAAGATAGGTAGAAGTGGTGCGCTCACAATCACTACAGGTGCTCTCCAGTAGTACTGATAGTGATGCTGATTCTCCGTACCAATAACTAGGACGATTTTTTCCTCGTTCGAGTACTCAGCTGTAATGATGCTGCGCTGGGGAGACGTCTATAAAGTGGTTGGCTTTGTTCTTAACCAAAGCCAGATGGGTGACCATTGCTACTCACTCAACTGGTTCAGCTGCACGGCACTTCCAGTAAATATTTACTAATAAACCTAGTAAACCGCAATGTATTTTACATGTTGAGACCAACGTTATAGCAACAATTTTGAAAATGGCTTTCACCCACCAGGTAAGAAAGAGTGAATTATGTAAAACGGACGATGAATTTAATGCTGGTGTAGAAATAGTAGCCTACCTATATAATGATTCTTAATAGCTGATCCATTTTGAAACTTTCAACGGATTGACAGATACTGTGCGCTTCGTTATTTTTTACCTGGACGATCACTTCGACCAACTCCCAGTTTCATCCCTGTAAGTATAATGCTTATCATTTTATTCGACAAATTTTTAAACTTTCACACATTAAAAACAAAACAAACAACAGGCAACTCAAAACTTCTTAGAGATTTGTGTTCTTCAGCTGTGTTTTTCCTTATCACTTCTATTTATTTTTGTTTGTCACTTGGTCATTGTCAGTTGAAAACGGCCCAGGGAGGGTGAGCTACGAGCAACTGAACGCCGATGTCGGGGACCGTACTTCGTTGACCATCGATAGCTTGTCCATCAACGAAGCGGCCATATCCTTGCTATTCAAAGTGAAGTTCTACCCATTCAGGAAAACGATCAACCGGAGAGAAGGAACGGCTCGCTTCGGAGGACCCAATACTCAAGCAGGATTGGCAGACGGCGACAACGGCGTCGTGGGTGCTGGTGTGGATTTCGGGCTGCCCGATGGCTCCGGTTTCGGTTACGGCTCCGAAACCGCCATCAAGACGTTCTCTTTCAGCCGAGTTTCCTACGTTGCCAAGTGAGCCAAAGAAGATTGGACATCTTGCAATATGTCTGTAGTAATGAACAGCTTCAATGTTATGTGGGAAAATGATCCTCTGGATGACGAGTTTCGCATCAAGTTATCAGCTTGTAAATTATTATATTTATTTCTAGAGAACAAGTCATAAAGAAATCTCCGCACTAGTATATTGTAGGCTATTATATAACGAGACGTGAAATTATGGAAAAGAAATCATTTAAAATCTCTAAGATTTTGTCGTTGTTATACCATAAATAAATTAAACATGTTGATAGTTCTGTTGTATTCAATTTTGAATAAATCAAGCACTTGGGACATAAAAAAAGGATGTAAGGGTGGATAGGAATATAAAACAGCGATTTGGATGCAGTGAAATTGATTAAAACCAATGAAAATGTTTCGTCGCTTATTTTGCGTGATGAACGGAAGAGATGAATTAAACACAACTATCAAATTAATAGATGAGAGGCGGTCGGTTGTATCCGAAACCAAAGCCACCAAAGTCGCCATAGCCGTAGCCACCGTAACCACCACCGTAGCCACCGTAACCACCGCCGTAGCCTCCGTAGCCTCCGTAGCCTCCGTAGCCTCCGTAGCCTCCGTAACCTCCGTAACCACCACCGTATCCACCACCGTAACCGCCACCGTAGCTTCCGCCATAACCTAGAAGAAATAAAAAAATTATCCTGGGTAAAATAACTGGGAAGACTGTTGACTGAAGGGGTATTTACTCATACCTCCACCGTAGATGCCACCATATCCACCACCGTAGAAGCCCCCATAGCCACCGCCGTATCCGCCACCGTAGATACCACCATATCCTCCGCCGTACCCTCCTCCGTAACCTATCAAATTAAACCACACCAAAGCAATTCAGGATTAAATATTAATAAGCTATTCTTCTTACAATTAAATGTTCTGGAAAATTCTTGTAAATTAACGCAATTACTAAAACGTAGGAAGGAGAGATAAATTTTTCAGTTACCTCCGCCGTATACTCCTCCGTAACCTCCACCATATCCACCGAATCCTCCGTATCCTCCGCCGTATCCACCGCCGTATCCACCGAATCCTCCGCCATACCCGCCACCAAAACCTAATGCAAATAAAATATAATATTTTTAAAATATAGATTTCAGAAATCTTCAACGTTCCAGGCGGAAGGCCTACAGCATTTAGAGAATGTCAAGATCATTAATAGATCTTTCTGACGTATTAGTGCAGAACATTTACATACACATAACCCACATACAAATATTTACCGTGTGTCATTTCAATATTTGCGTCAAAAATGTTAAAATGTTATGAGCTACTTATGTTAAAAGTCTACCTCGTCCGTAAAGACCAAAAAAGTCTCCGTAGCCGTAAGCACTACCGTAACCCCCATAGCCATAACCACCGAAGGGTCCTCCAAAAAACATACCGAATGGCCCATACTGGGCAGAGGACGAGGCCACCAACCCAAGAATCATCAAACAGAAGGATACCTAAATTGCCAAAGCGCAAACAATTATAGATTTAATAAAAGTGCTTTAATTTTGGACGAAGATATTAGGCATTATATATGAACTATATAAAAACTCACCACGTTTCTCATTTTCTATATGGGAAAATCAATTATATCCAATCAATAAATCTGCAGCAGACCAGTGGCCGTGTTTTTCAACTGCTGCCGGGTTGAATGTGGTTCGAAAGCAATCCATTGAGTAGTTTATATACTCAAATATTAACGGATCATTGTACTATCCATATTAATTAATTTCATCAGAACCGCATTTGGTGGCCAGTATTAACTCTTACTTTTTGTCGTCACGTTTTCAGCTTTTACCGTATTCACTTTCTCGAGGGCAATTATTGCCATTGAACTTTTTCTTTCGAGAGGAGGAAACTATTTAGTATGCCTTTGGAATAGCCGGTAAGTATATATCACTATGAAATATTTCATAGTGCATTTCATATAGCTCATTCGAAATGCAATCTATATCTATATGCAGTAGAACAACCCATTTTCAAATCAATAAGTAGATTGCTTACATCATCATAATTTATATTGCTCACGATTTGCTTTATTTATAGAAACTAGCTTTTTAAACACAACATTAAGCACTGCAATATAATACAACATTCTAAGTATCTTGCTATGATATATCCTTATTTGCAAAGTAATAAATGCTTTTCTGAATTTAAATATAATTAACACAATAACCCAATGTCCCTAAATCATTTAAGAATTTATCAGACTCAAAGATGGGTCCACTCAGCAAAATATTAAATACAACAATATGCCAATATTTCATGTTTGATAAACCTTACATGAACCATGCTCCATTTTAAGCATGAACCATGCTTGTATTTTAATATTTGCAGGTTTTTTTTTGTTTTGTTTTTTTGTCCAGTTTACGACTTTAGTCACTTTACTTACAGTACCGGTACTTATATTAGAACACTTCCATCGATATGGAACGCCGTTTGGCAGTGGCGCGATCAAATAAAAAATAGACAAGCGTTGCGCGCACACAAATAAAAGTGCGCGCACACAAATAAAAATACGCGCACACAAATAAAAATGCACGCACACATAATAAAAATGTGTGCGCACATATAAAACGAATCTTAATATTATACTATTTATTAACATTCCGTAAATCCGTAATTGGTAATTATGAGACACATTTTAACACCCTTAACTTTGATAATTAATTAATGACAATGTAGATTGAAACTGGCAAAAAGCCGTATAACTTTTATAAAAATCAAAGGAAAAATTGGAGTTGGCATCAAATAACAGCAAAATCGGATGAATAATGAATTATTTCGTAAATGTAGAATTGGAAGAGTATTATTTATAACTTCAAAATTGACTATAGGCTGTGACAATGACCGAAAAGATGGAATAAAAGGGCAACTCTTGGTGACATTCAACAATCGGGACTATATTTCTACATATTTTTGAACGAATTTTTTTAGGCCATAGGACTATAATTATAACTTTATATTTTAATGGTTATTTTTGGGGTTTTCTAAATAATGTTTTACCGCCCACACGAATCTCCATTAATTTATAAAAATTTTATAATCTGTGATAAAAAGTATTGAAGGAATTTTTTAGTTGTGTAACAAAGAGAAAAATCACTTGTGTGAGCGCAAAAATTCCCGCATTTTTATTTTGTGTGCGTGCACTTTTATTTGTGTGCGCGCAACGCTTGTCTATTTTTTATTTGATCGCGCCACTGCCAAACGGCGTTCCATACATCGAATAGTAAACACACGCTATCGCATGCATTAGGTTAGAATCTAGTGCAAGGCTTCTACCTTTTATAATTTATTGCAAAATTAGGTTGCAAGGGACTTCATATTGCAAAAAAAGGATTGATTTCGAAATAAATCATGAAAAAATAATTTTATTTCGTAAGTTCATTAGGAGCGACAAACTTCCTACAGTTCTTTTCCCCTAAATGCAAATTATCTTAATATAAAGCATGCGACTTACGCTTGCCAGATCCATTAACATTGAAGGTACATATAACATGGAACTTTTGAAAAAGGAAGCTATAGTTCATGTAAAACAATTAACAGATACTTTAATGAGTAAATTTTAAAATTCATTTCTTCCAGCTAAATTGTAAATTTCGTTATATAAACTATCGGGAGCTGATTTTTAAAAATTATATGTCAATGTACAGATATATCGATAGATGTTATCCTGATTCAGTGACAGTCCAAGGCTCCAAGCATATGGTCCAAGTAAAATAAGCCATAAAAAAAAAAAAACAAAAAAAAAACAAAAAACAACAGGATAAACAGGAAAAAACGTTCTGTATCCGAAATACGATTTTTTGCTAACCCAGTTCCGTTCAACTGAATTCCCATTTTGCTGAGTACCAGTTATTTAATTTCAAACGTTTAAAAACGCAATCTTATATGTGTGTGAAACGGAATAGCACCCTACATTATCTGCATATTCATTATTTCTATAAGTGCTTATCCGAAATTTTCTGTGGTTACATTCACAAAAAAAAGTAAAGATAAGAAATAATTGACAAATGATTTAATGGTAGCATGTTCACATGTGTTGCCCTTGAAGATCAACCGGATTTCTCATCGATTGTTCCGGGCGGACAGAAGTTATTGACGTCCAATTTTGTTTAATGTTCGATGACGCATTTGTTGGGGAATTCCAGGCTAAATTGTTCTCACAAGGAGTGGCCATACCATGAGCAATCACGCGATTACGCGACAAACCATGACCGCATGGGAATTGGGAACAAGTGTTGAAATAAATAAATAAATGGGCGGAAGATGTGTCCAACAAGAAGCTACGTATTTTAAGTGTTGACCTTATTGATGCAGACATCAGAGCAATTTTGTAACAGGGAAGCCGCAAATCATCCTTGAACACCTCAAAGACTTTCTTCCGCTTCTATTTCAAAATAAACGATTCCAATTTTAACTCATGTAATTTGCGATGGTTTTTTTAGACCTTCCACATGCAAAAGTGATGCGGCCAGTATAAAAAGGGTCCCGATGTATCGTCACAAGCATCCATTCCATTCGTCTCTTCCAGCTTCAACTTCTATCGAGAAATTGCTAGAAAATAAAAACAAGAATGTTTCGCTTCCTTCAGGTAATAATTCCGGGATTTATTTCTAGATAAACCTTCTAAGACTATTATAATTAATCTTATATGACTATTATATCTATATGCGCATTTAACAATTCCTTTTGTTGCCTGTGGGTCTTCTTATTTAGTCTTGTCAATGTGATCTCAATATAATAACTTTACGGTTGTTTAATTTATTTAAAAAGAGGAAACATCAGCATTGACTATAACATTGAATTTGTGACTGAACAGGTTTTGGTTTTGGTCACTTTGGCTGCCATGGTTCTAGCTGAAGACAACTTGTTAGAACCAGCTACTGTTGACACTTCCTCTGTCGACACTGTTGCCTTTGCTCCCGCCGCCGAAGGTGAAGGTGAGCAGGTGCAGGAAAGAGGCATCTTCCCAGGTGGACTTGGAGGCTTAGGTCACAGCTTTGGAACTTATAACAGCCACCGTTATGGCGGGTATGGCGGCTACGGTGGTGTAGGAGTCTACAGTGGTGTAGGATCCTATGGAAGCGTAGGATCCTACGGCAGTTACGGGGGCTATGGAGGGTACAGCAGTGCCGGTTACCATGGTGGTTATCATGGAGGCTATCACGGAGGATATCACGGAGGTAAATATCCAATTATTGTTTTCAACTCTTCAATATACTGTATTTAGTGTAATAACTTGTAGGCTATTTATGGGAATCCTTTTTGCCCTCGAGAAACAATTGAACTATTTTTTAAAATATATTATATTTAAATTATTTGATTTTCCAGCAGGTTACGGTGGATATGGCTATTATTAGTGATGTAATGGACAGGAGCAGCAATTTGAAAATCGAAACATAATCGAGGGGAAAATTTTGCTGGTTTGATGATACTTTTCCATTATTTCACCCACCATCCATTTTAAAAACATTTCTCCTACATCCTCCTACATTTTCTTCAAATGAAATTTTCATGAAATTGTAGAAGAAATACACATTTGGTTCAGTAACATTATTTGTTAAAGTGCACTTCGGGTCTCCTCATCAGTGTTATCGCTAGAAACGAAGGCTAAACAAAAAACTTAAATATAAGAGTAAAAAAGCAACCCTTTCCAAAAGAAAAAAAGTAACAAAAAAATAAAAATAAACTATATTGGATCATGGTGAAACTAATGAATATCTATCTAAAAGTGAATTTAAAAAGATGAGCGGTCGTTATGACAAGGACTGATTTCATCGATAGAAAGTAGAAATTGACTCGTCTGTATCTTTGATGGCAGAAAACCAGAATGGGATATTTTTTTAATTGACGCCCAATCGGTGCAATTAGGACGTTACATACAGTTTCCTTTTCATGAATTTTCGTGTAGTATGCAGTACATAACTGTTTTAATATGTTAACATTAGTTGTGAATTGCATAATTTAATATACCTAATAAACGCTTATATTTTTAAGTTCATTGTCAAATTTTTATGAATCATCGCTCCTCACTGGATGTTATACTACTGTTACTAGTGTTTCATACTAGTGTATAAAAAAGGAAGAAAATATGTACTTCAAAGCCAATAAAATTACCCAATAAAATAACGAGAGAGGAGACTTGTTATTTGCGATCAAATTATTTATTGTAAAAGAGTACAAGGAAATGAACAAAACTGGAAATTAAAGGATCCCAAGCAGAACATATTGCTTGTAGTTATTGAGTGGAAATCGGGGTTGTAAAGTCTTATCCATGGTAACCGTATCCCCTGTGGCCTCCTATTACAATAAAAGAAATTAGAATATAATAGAGTGAGAGATTGTATAGGATTTAAATGATTTAATAATATATAAGGAAAAGCTGATTGCACACCGTAGCCTCCATAACCTCGACGGTAACCGCCATAGCCACCATAGCTTCCGTAGCCACCGTAGCTACTGTAGCCACCATGTCCTCCGTAACTGTTGTAGCCACGGTAGCCTCCTCCAAAGCCCCCATATCCACCGCGGTGTCCTCCGTAGCCTCCGTAATAGCTACGACTTTGTACTCCGCTTTCATCATCATTTGATGAGACATCAGTTGGTGCCGCAATCAATTCGTCTTGCTCAAAGTTTTCTTGGTCTTGAGCGACAGCCATCACCATCAAGGCAGCCAGAAGAAACAAAATCTACATTTGAAATGGAATATGGCAGCTCAAACATACGTCATGAAATCAAGTGAATAATAGTTGTTTGATTACGTTACCTTTGCGAATCTTAGCATTTCTATTTATTTCTCTTTAAGAAATAGACGACAATTCTTGGAAGCTTATTCTACTGACTGAAAAATCTAGTGCCTTATATAGTGCAGTCCATCGCGTCGTCCGGAGAAAAATACGGACATTCCTAATTGTTCTGCAGATGAATAAATTGTTTGACGCAAGATTGGACACATTTTTGCTACTCCAAGGATAAATTGTGGTAGGGAATTTCATCAAATTATAACCAATCACCATAAATTTAAGCGGACCACATAAACGTTCATTTGCTTTGAAGAACACCGGTAACAGCTGTCATTGACGCATCAATGGGCATCTGTTGTTGCTTTCCATGGTAAATCCAGATGAAACAATTATGTTAGCCAGCGATTCGTGATTATTGTCGGAAAACATGTGCAACGTAAAAAGTTAAAATTCTAAGAAGATCAAATAAAGGTTTTTTTTTAAATAGAAAATCCTTAAAAACTATATTACTGTATTTTATACACATTAATTTTTAGAATCGTTTATCGTCTAGAAAATACTTCGGTGACATATGCGGGGCCGGTACTTAAAAAAAAGTGTTTTAGTTTATTTTAAAACTATAATAAAAGTTAATAATGATGCAATGAATGAAAATATTTTTTTTTTGTCCCGTAAAGTAAGTACTGGTAATAAACATTAATGTCTACCTATAACTATATGTGTTCCATATTTGTCAGTTAATGCGCACACTTAGTTATCTCGTGTTAAATAGAGAAAGTAAAAAGATTTTCTAGCGCACGGCCGCTTTACGTAAAAATGTTATCAGTTCCTAAAGAACCCTCATTTTTAAACGTGATAAAAGGAGAGATGTGAGCAGATAAGAACGAGGTTTTGAATGGTGAGTCAAGATAAGCCTAGATCTGAGCATACAGTATATGCTCAGAGTATGTGCTATGAGTATAAACAGTTTTGAACCCTTAGTCAAGTAGAAGCAGTGACTTATTTGGAAATGTTAGAGAGAGTGAAAGTCAACTCACATGGGAATTCAACGCAGGAATGAGAAGAAATTATCGTAAACTTTGCCTTTTTGCAACTCTTTTGCTAATAACTACAACAATTGTTATCACGTTCTTGTTAATGACGGGTAAAAATTATTCTTTCAAGAGTTTCGCCTTTCAGGAAAGTTCGTTAAAAACACAACAGACACTTCCAATCGAGAAAGTACAAGGGAAACGCTTTGCCGTCTTTAGTTGTGCTACACCGGACGAAAATAGCCACCGAAGTTATGACTACGCCTTTTATCTGCCGCTCACCGCTTTGGCATGGCATCGTATTGGTTTCGAGAGCATAGTCCTCATCATTGGTGATTCAGAAGAATGGTTGAATCGACCTGTACTGTCATGGATTCTTGAGTCCTTAAAGCAATTGAACGCGACTGTCCTACATTTGAAGAGCAAGAAAGAGAACCGGGAAATGCTAAGTCAAACAGCTCGGTTATTCGTTTCGCAAATGAAGGGCTATCCAGGTGGAGATGACGATTACGTGATAACAAGTGATGCGGATCTCTGGCCATTGCATCGGGAGCACTTCATCCCGCGCATTCATCACTCATTGATTTTGCTGCATAGTAAATGCTGCGGCATCTTCGGCTATCGCGGCTCAACACTTCGAATGCTTCCTATGTCTCACATCGGAACAAGTGCTACTAACTGGCGACAGATTATACAATTCAGACTCTCTATCACGGAAGATGATTCGGAATCAATATTGCTTTATTTATCCGATTTCTTTAGTGATCAATTGGTCCGCCAGCGCGTTATTTTCGGGTCAGAAGCATGGTCTATGGATCAAAAACTCGCCACAGTAAAAGTAAACGAGTGGAGGAGGAAATTTGGAGCCTCTGATACAACTTACGAGGTTAGTGACGATGGATTTAAGAGGATTGATCGTGCGTCTTGGCATCCCAAGAGGATTTCACCTGAAGCTTTCCTTCATTTTTACGACGCTCATTTGATCGAAGACGGATTCACCCCTGACGGCTGGAATAAGATTCGCCCGTTAATCCATCTCATGTTTGATCCCATGTCATGGGAAACACAATGGGCATATGTTTACGCAGAAACATTTCATTTCAAATTTAATATTTTAAAAAGTGTTGATTAATAACCAAGAAGTCTTAATGTTTATTATACCCATATGCCATTACGTTTGAAAGAGAAGAGTTTGTATGTGAAAACAGAAATAAATTAATAAATTCAAAAAGTGAATTATAAGTTAAGATGCTTTGAAAGCGAATCAACAAACATAAAGGAGTACTTCTTAAATCAAGGTAGAAAAGAAAGTGAATTTTGTATATTATCCCCTTTTCTTCCATTTATTATGAAAATGCGTGCACCGCCGAGAGAGAAATTCTATTTATATATATTTACTCATATAGCGCTAAGAGGAAAAGAGAAATTGGGATTCATTACGGAAAGCAGCTTTGCTTTCCTTCAACTGCGTAACTCAAGGGAATGGCTCGAGATAAACACGAACTTGCAACGATATTGATCAATAAGAATTAAATTTATGTACGACCCAGTTCTACTATACCACAGCAGCTCGGTGGTTTGAAATGTACGCCTATTATCTTGATAGCTATAAATTAATCCTGAAAACAAAGAAAACCTTAGTACAAAACAGTATTCCAATAAAAAAGAAAAAAACGTAAGTGAAAAACGGGTGTCGCGTTCTAAAAGTATTGTCTGTGTTAAGCGCAGTCAAAATGAAGAGCGTCTATACCCAGCGAAAGGGGATATGTTTGTAGGTCCACGACCATACGAGAAGAAGTCCTCATTAGGCAGTATTTAATTTTTTCTTTACGTTTGATTATTCTAGTAGTTATTTTAGCTAGTTCTAAGTAATGCAATCCTTAAATACAAATAAAAAATCTTGCTTTAATAATGAAACGATTACCCGGTTGTTTAAATGTATCAACTGTACAATTTTTTTGGGCTTGGTTACCTCATTCGTCGTAAAAAAAAGACCTTGTCAAAATGTTATGCCAAAAAAGAAAACCTTTGTGTATTTAACTGGGCCGCAGTCTTTGAAAGAGAAGAAAAAATCGAGTACGCGCTAAGAATTTACCGAAGACGCTCAACGGTGGTTGACAAGGATCGAGGACTATGACCAGCATCGAGAGTACAGTGCCTGAGAGTGAGGAAGCAGGATATCAGGATACACGTTGAGCGTCACACGAGGATCAAGGCAGTACGTGGGCAGGAAGAAACAAATGCATGTTTTTGTTTTCAAAAGAAAGGGCCGGAACGAAAAAAAATAACTCTAAAAGAAAAAAGCAAAAAAGAAGCCAAAGACAAAAAAGAAGAACCGTGCAGGTGTTTTAAGAACTAAAGTGCAACCGAAGGAAAAGGAAAAGAAAATTTCTGGGTTCCCAAAACTGAAGAGGATGAAGAACGACAGGGAGCAAAAAAAGTATAAAGTAAGAAAAACAAATTAACCGTGTAGGTCAACCAAATAATGAAACCCAACCGAATGAAAGTTTAAGCGGTCTTGACGGTGACGATAAGGTTGAAGCGGTCGTGCTTGGTACGGCTTGAGAGGCGATGGAGGACATCTCGACCGCTTGTGACTTTGCCGAAGAGCATCGACACCTCCATGTTGTTGGGTTTGAATTCATCAATCTGAAATATGAACTTCCAACCGACAATTCGACCTTCCTCTTCGACTGCAACATTGATTCCGACATCCAAAGCATCTGTTGCCCTTTCGGAACTCTCCCAGTCAACCAAAGTGATCAGATCAGGTACTCCTTCCACCATGGCAGCATTTTCTGACTGTAGCGTGACGAACATTCCCGGAGAAGCCTACAAATTAAAAATATTCATTTAGAAATGAGATTATACATATATGATTATTCCCATTCATTTAGGTAGTAATTAAAGCTATTTTGCTTCCCTTCTATTTATTCCAGCCAAAATTTCAAAAGATGACATATTTCATTTTCTGAATTATTTTACGACTTGTTAATAGTAAGTATCATAACTAATTACTTGAGTAATTTAAGACGAAACAATACCTTGGCGATTTTTCGGGTAAGTTCTCTGACCTTGCGACAGTAGCCGGTCAACTGTCGGACAAAACCTGCGTGAGTTTTAAGAAAGACGCGGACGTGAACTTCGCCCAAAAACTTGCTCGGCAAGTTGTACTTGGGATTTCCTCTCTCTTCAAAGCGGAAGATAATGGACGGCAGCAGCCCACTCTCGTTATTCTTCTCATTTCCACGTGTATGGAGGGGAAGGCTGGAAGCTCTCTGCACCTGTAAATAATGTGTATTAATTAATCATTACTCCAGTACACGACACTATTTAACACAAACATTAATATTTAAATATAGAGAGCCATCCCTCTATAATAGAAATGATTTTATTCTTATTAGGAAATTATGTATTTTTTCATTTAAGTATTTTATTAACTTCACAAGTTAAAAATAATAACAATAATGAAATAAAAGAATTAATGATTTTGTTTCTTACACTTTTAAAAATCACTTATTAGTTATTATACAGCATATATTAAATTTAAATTGCTTCATAACTAAACTGAAATCCCGTGTGTTACCTGTTTGGGGAGATTGAGGACTTGCGAATAGCTGAGGATAGGAGCAGATCCCCAGATCCCATCAGAAATTGGAGAGATCTTGTTGACAATATTCATTGCCTCCGAAGGATTGGACGAAGCGAATTGTTGATTTTGCTTTTGAGGGGATGGTGGCTTCCGATGAGCCACAGACATAATGCTGGGATGAGCAACCGAAGGAAGGATACCAGGCATGTGCCGTTGAAATGGTGCGATTGAGTAATTTGGTTTCATAATGGGCTCGGCCATGAGCAAGGATTTCGACGAGTAAAACAGACCACCAACTGAGGCGGTTCTGTTGGTGCGTACAGGAAGTGGTATATTCCACCGCTTAAGAATAGTAAAGACCAAGTGAGAGAGAACCATCAGGTTCCGATCTGTCGTCGACAGATTGGTCTCTGTCATAGCCCAGTTGGCGTAAAAACCGTCTTCAAATAAAGCAAAAGTGGGAACGGGCTGGTTGTTCTCAGCGCTACGTAGATGCAATAAAATGCGGATTCTCTTTTGCATCTCCATCTCATCAGCAAGTCGAGTTCCTTCTTTCAACGATTCTTTCAACTGATGAGCAATCTTCACTACAGATTCGCGCATTGTGGATAGCTTTAATCCACTTCCATTAAGGTCCGGCGGAGGGGGGAGATCAAGGATGTTGTCACTCAGCGAGGTCAGTCCAGCCAAATGACGATCATTCTTGAACATCATATCTTTCACACCATTCTCCACCTTGGATGGAAAAATTTAGATTAAGAAAGCAACTCCTTTGAACTCTAAATAATAAAAAAAAACCTCAAAACTTAATACGATGAAAATTTTAGAAATTTAAATTTACACAAATTAGATTTTACAATTAAAGTTATTTAATTGTTAAAGTTATTTAATTGAAACGAAAAACGTTATGTGACATACTTGCATGAGAGACTGCATAACAGATTTCAGATGAGTTTGGATCTGCTTTCGTTTTTCGATGGCTAATGATTTTTGAAGCGGCATTTCTCGAAGTAGTCCCTGGAGCTCCTCAACCTCTTTCAAGCTGCAACTGCCACAGTTAACCACCAAATGTTTGGGAACAGTGTTAAAGTAGCAGACAAGGTTGGCAACAGATTGACAAGTGAAGCACCAGCTTTCCACCCTAAACATACAAATTTTGGAAGCGCGAAAAATATTTTAAATCCATTCAAACACGTGAAATTAACCTTAGTAAAAACAAAGGTTTTTAATGCAATTTAATGCACTTTTAATGCATTTTAATAAGTATAAGCTGTAAATATCATCCCATAATAAATGACCAATAATTGTTTTCTAAAATTGAAAGTAATGACTTGAAATTCTAGAAAAGTGAGCAAATGGGGAAAGTTTTAGAATTCACTACTGTGGCACAGTGCAGTCTAGACACTTGAAAATGTGATAAGCAAATGTTGAGTATGGTGTAAACAAATCTATGACAGACATATTTAAAGTTAATAATAAATACTTACAATCCTTGATTTTCCTGCTGTTTGGGTTCCTTTTCTGCCTTGGCAGCCAGCTTAGCCAAATGTAGAGCATGAATGTTTGATTCCAGCTTGTCCACACCTTGATTGCAGGTGTGGGTTCTGTGACAGTGAGGACAGGTGACCACCACCGTAGATGAGGACAAAGCCTGAGATAAAATTAGAAATTCAGAACTCACAAAAGAAGAGAATAGAAAAATTATAACATACTTTCAAGCAGAAAAGACAGAATGTGTGAAAGCAAGGCAAGAATTTTGGGACTCTTGCTTCCTCATCAAATGGATGTTGACAGTAGGAGCAGGCACTCAGGTCTTCTGAGGACAAGTCATCAGATGACCCGCCAGCTGTTGAAGAATTGCTACTTTTGAAAAGCTCATCATTGCTGCTATTCACAGATTGAACACTGCTGAAAGATTTGGCTGCCCTCATGGTGAAAAATAAGGAACAAACGAGATGCCGGTGCGAAGTGGTGCAGCACAATTGGGTCTTCTGTTTATAGCTGAGATGGGGACCACTCCTATAAGCTCAGCTATTCTTACACAAAATATCACTTATTCTAATTGAAAAATTGAGAAAGGGAATTAATTGTAAAATGCGTACCTTTTGCAGAGCTACGGCCGGTTACGTTGCCGCCAAAACCCAACAACAGTTGACGTTTGTCGGCGGGCCGTTACCACTGTACTGTACCAGGGGGAGGTCGTGTGTCAAGAGACTCCTCAAACCCCAGTACAGCACGGTAATCGACTCAAGGTCACAAGGGGTGAGTAAAAGAGGATGAGGAAGCAGAGGCGCCAAGTCAAGAAACCGCCGATCGAATCGCTCCCTGTGATAAAACAAATGAACTATTGACTACAAGTCGTCAACAGCTTAACACGGTAACATCATTGTTGAATCATGACGTGTACCAAAAATATGAAAGTGGTATTTAAACATTGTTAAAACTAGTACATGAAAATTTAGTAAGTTAATAATTATTAATAATTTTAAATTTTTCCTCTCGTCATTTAAAGCAACGGAAAATCTGAGCTAAAACTTTAATTTTTAAAAACATGAATTCACGTAATGTAATAAGGACTAATTAAGTATAGACTCTCATAAATTACTAATATTAGTCACCTTAGTAAAGAGGTTCCTTTAATGCTAAACCAACCTATTTCTCTATGATTTGATTATTGTTTTAGCAAAATAAAGTCACTGTTAACTGTAAAGCCTCAGGAACATAATTCTTTCCTCTTCATAAAACGCAATGACGCAATAAGTAAGAAGCAAATTTGTATTTCTTCTCAGAGGCATGTTCTATTATCAGTATTAACTAGAAAAGTGAAACAGCCTTTTTCCATACAGGTAAGTCGTAATGATATATGTGATAGGGTGATGATAATTGTACATGAATATTTTTAAATTAAAGAAACCGAATGATGTCTTTAAGTTTCTAGAATGTTGCACGTTTCGAAATAAAATATTACAAAAATCAATTCTACAAACGGAGTTATTTTCTTCCATATCCTCCCTGTCCACCACCGGAGGATCCACCGTATCCTCCACCTCCGCCGGATGAACCTCCGTAGCCACCAGCACCACCGGAAGATCCACCATAGCCTCCAGCCCCTCCACCTCCAGAAGAACCTCCGTAACCTCCGGCTCCACCACCACCGGAAGATCCTCCATAGCCTCCGGCTCCGCCGCCACCAGAAGATCCACCATAGCCTCCGGCTCCGCCGCCGCCGGAAGATCCACCGTAGCCTCCAGCTCCGCCACCTCCAGACGAACCACCGTAGCCTCCAGCTCCGCCACCTCCAGACGAACCACCATAGCCTCCACCGCCGCCGGAAGATCCACCGTAGCCACCAGCCCCTCCGCCGCCAGACGATCCGCCGTAGCCTCCAGCTCCGCCACCTCCAGATGAACTACCATATCCTCCAGCTCCGCCACCTCCAGATGAACCACCGTAGCCTCCAGCTCCACCGCCGCCAGATGAACCACCGTAGCCTCCACCACCGCCAGATGAACCACCGTAGCCTCCACCACCGCCAGATGAACCACCGTAGCCTCCAGCTCCACCGCCGCCAGATGAACCACCGTAGCCTCCAGCTCCGCCACCTCCAGACGATCCACCGTAGCCTCCAGCTCCGCCACCTCCAGACGATCCACCGTAGCCTCCAGCTCCGCCACCTCCAGACGAACCACCATAGCCTCCACCGCCGCCGGAAGATCCACCGTAGCCTCCAGCTCCACCGCCGCCAGATGAACCACCATATCCTCCAGCTCCGCCACCTCCAGAAGATCCACCGTAGCCTCCAGCTCCGCCACCTCCAGATGAACCACCATATCCTCCAGCTCCGCCACCTCCAGATGAGCCACCATAGCCTCCGCCGCCTCCTGAAGAGCCACCGTAGCCTCCAGCTCCTCCAGATGAGCCACCGTAGCCTCCAGCTCCACCACCACCAGACGAACCACCGTAGCCTCCAGCTCCACCTCCGCCAGATGAGCCACCGTAGCCTCCAGCTGCACCACCGCCAGACGAACCACCGTAGCCTCCAGCTCCACCGCCTCCGGAGGAGCCACCATAGCCTCCACCACCGCCGGAAGATCCACCATAACCTCCGCCGCCCCCAGAGGAGCCGCCATAACCACCAGCTCCCCCGGAAGATCCACCGTAACCTCCGCCGCCTCCAGATGATCCACCTAAGAAAATATATATTGATTTTATGGGACGATTGATAAAGGTAATTTTCTTTGTAAAAACGACTGAGCTGTTAACTAAATTATTTATTTAATTTTTTTTGCGTGTAAATGGATCCTGTTTTCTTTACTTCTTTCTGATTTTATTTCATAAAGATTATGTTTTCTGTGTTTTAGAACTTAATGATTTACCACGGTAGCCGCCGCCGCCACCACCACCGCCGCCGTAACCTCCTCCGCCACTGCTGCCGTAAGATCTCATCGGACGGCCACTTCCTTTACCTAAAAAACCAGTGTGTAAAACATGATATTTTGTAGTTTTCATTTCAGTTGCATCGCCATGTACATAGTTTTTTTTTTCTACCGATAACCTTGCGATTATCAAATGAAAAGTATAGTAGTACCTTTCGTGAAGAATGCATCCGTCTGACTTATGGCTACCACTGCCAGCAGCAGGCAGCTTATCAACAAAATCTAGTTAAAGAAGGAAACATATCGGGTTAAATTGTTGAAACTATCTGATAGTTATGTAATAAGATTAAGTTAATATAACTAACATTAAAGATCAAATATTGTGCTTAAGTTCGGAATATTTTTGGCATTAGAAAGCTGGATAGGAAATCATTAAAAATTTAAATATTAAAATATTCTTTCAGACATCTAGGAACTTAAACAAGTGCTTCATATTGACATTTATGATCTTTAATTTTCTATCAAATTGAACTGTGTAACAAGACACCTACCTTTCTCATGACTGATGCTGTGGTACAAACAACTTGTTAGATCTGTTATTCTCTTGCCGAGCAGCTCGTTTATATACAACTGGAAGATTAAGCCGGCCTTCTTCACAGGGTCGATGAATTGTTCGTTTGGCCTTTAAGATTCAGGGCAGATCCTCAAGAAAGGGAAAGAAGAGAAGAAGTAGAGAGAGAGAGAGCGCAACGTCATGGACTGTTGACTTTAGGCGGCAAAATTCTGCAGTCTTGAATATGAAAAAAAGCAAGCAAAAGTGGAACCAATATTTGAATGAATTTTGCAATGTTGAAGTTAGTACCCTCGAAAGGATGCCGTCATCGCCTATGGTATGGGCGACATCAGCATCTTTCATTTTTCATCAAAAGAAAATTTACGATGTTGATAATATGCATGATGTACAATAGAATAAGAACGAAAACAACTGGTCACTTTCGTTACGGCGCTTTTCAGAAAGCACGCTAAGCCAAAGAAGAGTGGAAGATTTCTCTTCCTCGCTCATTTAGGCTTTTTGTACTATTTAGCATTTCAAAGATGGGTTAGGTAGGCTACTTGATTGTTTGAAAGAACGACACCATGTCATTTCTATCATCCAATCTTTAGCAAAATCTTTCTCTAACAATGAATAAAAAGAAACCAAATCAGGACCGTTAAATATTCGTCCAGAGACGACGAGTCACTGAGTTCATAATAAATTAGTAGTCGATTAAACAAAGAAGTTAAGAAAAATAGGATTAAGCTTTTCCCATTAAATAAAAATTTTGATTTTTTTTCTTTTATAGATAAAGCAGTTTTTTTAATACTTTATCACCTTAGTGAAATAGATGGAAAGTAAATCACTGTCTAATGCCTTTGATCCCAACAAAAAAAACCGTCACTTTTCTCTTACAACAATGTTACCGTAATTGTATAATGCAATATGACGCCAACAAATATTCAAGTCTTCTTGCATCTTGTAAATTAACATCAATCGCCGCAAATTAACGCAAATATATAACTGCGCTGTTGAGATCTTTGAACCAGAAAGTGAAAGTGTTTTTAACAATGAAGAAGGATGATGTGTTAAGAAATGCTTTAGTTGAAGATACATAAGAGGAAATGCGTAATAAGTACAGGCGGCGAAATAAGAAAATCCTCGCGTCATTCTGCCTTGATTTCCCTCGCATTATAAGTGGGGAAGGGATTGTTGAATAAACCAACGGCCGTGACCAACTTTTTACTCGAGTTTTTGTGTGTTGATTTCCTTTATTATTTGTGTTTATATTTCCTGACTAATGTATAATCTGAAATCCTACACTTACCCGCCTTAAGTACGGTACTTTTTGAAAAAGCGTCCCTGGATGATGAATCCCTTTTTTCCCGAAGAATTACGGCCAAGGTTTTTCATCGCGCAAATACTGTGTTAGCAAATTTAAATAAATTCAAAAGGAAATTTTAATCAAGCCTTTGTAAATGTCCAATTCAACCGCTTGAATCATACTTGATCAACACAAACTTATTTTTTTAAAACCTCTAATCTACATTCGATTTTCTTTTTGATTCCCGCTATCCTGCCTGCTTTGTAGCTCTATGTATAGTCACAGTAGACCATAATTAGATGTCCTTTTTTTTTACTGCGACATTGCTGAAAAGAATATTAATTCCATAGTTGATTGATTTAAATATATGGTAAGCCGTTGATTGATTATTATTTATAACTTCTCTCATTTTAACTGATTTGAATGACGGTGAATATTGCATGCGAACGCTACCGTATAATTCACATTCCTCAAACAAGTGTTGGAATGAACAAGCGCTGCTTGCCTGTTTAATGGCTTTCTATAAAAATAACTGCGTAGAATGACTGCAACATTTCAATGTGGAAATTGTCATTTTAATACCGTACCTAAAAGCTTTCAACGAAAGCCTATCATCAGGCATCAAATTACTCTTTAATGCGTTTTACTTGCAAAATATCAGTTCCATAATGAAGAAGTCTATTTAAATCGTTTAATTTTAAAAACTACTCATTTTTTTACATTGAGATTTAATTAGTTCATCTCCTTTTTCACCTTACGAATAGGGGTGGGGAATTCATACTAAACGAAACCAATAAATAAAATCAAGATGAAATATTTCAACCTGAAACATGGTCTGAGATCAGTTTTTGAGCTTTTAGCCTAGCACAGAAACGGGCGTACGGCAGCACTCGCTTGACCATTTCCCGCGCCGCCTCGACTCACGTGCCTGCGAGGCGCGAGATCGACCAACACGGGCTACATCGTGTTACATTTTTTCCATCCGGCAACACTGTAGTAGCCAACAAACTCACGTCCGTAAATAAAATAAGCCGAGGAAAAGGAATGAAGGGGAATCCCTGGTCTCTGGTGGGATGGATTGTTGACGACTTTAGTATCTATTACTGTTATTCCGTTGAGCGTAAACATTCTTTCAGCTGACAAAATTTCTTGGTTATTGAGTAAGTGGAATGTTGTGATCACAGTGACTGTTGAAACTGACAAATTCGAGAGATGTGATCCAACTGTTAACTGACTCGTTTATGGTGAACATAATGAGCATTGGTTGTTTGTTTATTCTGTACAACGGTTGAAAACTAGTGAGGAATTTCTACATTTATCTAAAAATGAATCTTCAACATCAATCAGAAGATTCAGGAATATCCTTGAGCCTTTCCAATTGTGAAATCATTAATGATTTACACTTTGAATCAAAAAGGCTTTTGACATTTGAAAATTGGCCAGTGGAGGCACCCATTGAACCTGGACGTATTGCAAAGGCAGGTTTCTTCTTTACAGGAAGTGGTTGTGAGGTGCAGTGTTTTGCCTGTCAAGGCAGAATCACAAAATGGGACTACGGAGACCAAGCAGTGTTAAGACACAGACAGATAAACCCAACTTGCCCTTTCCTTTTGAATCGTTCAAGCAATGTACCTCTTAATGCAGCAACTGAAGTTAGACCATCAGCTGAGGTAATTTACTGTCAATTACTTATATTTATAAATAAAATTTAGATTTCAATTCAACATTCTTCATGCTTTACTTGATCCAAAACAGTATTTTTTTAAATTACTCATTATTCGTACTAGATTAGATGGATGCAGATTTATTCATCTTTTTGTTTATATTTCTCAATTTTTTTTTCATGCCAAATTCGTATTTAAGTGTGTTCATCAGTTGAAGTACAAACATTTTATTGACACATTTTTATTTTCTATTTAAATTTTAAAGCTTACACTTTATTTCTCTCATTATTGAAGAGACATTGAAACTTAATAAAAGATTTTCTTCCAGGACCAGCAATCGCTACCTGCGGCTTCCAATCCATCAAATCACGGAGAAGCGTTAGGAAATCATATGAACCAGGAACCTTTTATCGAAATGCCTGACACTTCCACACAGATACCATCGCCTTTGAGAAGCCCAATAGAAACTTCTGAAGTACCACTCGACAGCAGCCGCCCCCGGACATCTACCCAATCGGACGGTCACATTTTTACTCAACCGGCTCCATTACCGCCTTTGAATTCAATTCCGACTAGTTTTAGCCGCCCGTCCACCTCCACACTTTCTGCCAATCAACCCAGTCTAAGGCAAGACCCAAGTCAAGGACACACTCGCTCCTATCTTTCACATCACGATTGGCTTCTTTTGCGTCGGGAAGAAGTCCGTCTGCGCAGCTTTGATCAACGTTTTACTGCAACGTCCCCAAATCCACTTGCTTTAGCTGCAGCTGGTTTTTTCTACCTTGGCGTTGCGGATCAAGTCCAGTGCGCCTTTTGCCGTGGCGTTGTGCGTGACTGGGAGCCCCAGGACGAGCCACGTCAAGAGCATAAGCGTCTTTTCCCTTCCTGTCCATTCATTCTAGGTATGTTATCGTTACTACAAATCCATCAAACTGTTCTTTAAACCTAATATGGAACTTAAATAAATCTTGTGTGTTAGGCTTGCCAGTAGGAAATACGGTCTTAGGCGAAGGAGAGGCTCCTTGGCGATCTTCAATTCCCTCGGTTGTAGAGCGGACAGCTTCATTACCAGTCCCCGTCAGCGGGGAAGATCAGATCGTTACTCCTGGATACAGTGGAAACAGTAATCTAGGTCTAACTAGCCCAAACGGTTTTGAGGTGACTCCTCAACGATTTACTCCTCAAATGAGACCCAACGCATCCCCTGACACAGGTAATGTGACATAGTGTTGAATATTTTAACCTTTTTCGTTTACCTAAATTCTCCTTCCATAGAAACGAGTTACATGCAGCTAAACGCCTTGATCGGTGATAACTTAGAGGAGTTGGGAATTCCTAAGCACACGGGCCCTCGCTATGCAGCTTATACTACCGTTGAAGCTCGACTTAAAACATTCGCTTATTGGCCAACTCGTCTCAAGCAAACTCCTCGTGCTATGGCCCAAGCCGGTTTCTTCTATCTTGGTACATAAAATAATTCTTACTTTCACTATACATTATTTGACCCTTAACTTTTGATTATGCTTCCAGGGACGAATGATCACGTCAATTGTTTCCACTGTGGCTCAGGTCTAAGAAATTGGGAACCAGAAGATGACCCATGGCTTGAACACGCCCGATGGTTCCCTCAATGTCGCTTCCTTCTGCTCATGAAGGGCGAGCAATTTGTACGTGGAGCAGCGACTACAGCTACACCTAGAGAGTCATCATCCGACGTTACCGGTTCTAGAGTTAATACAAAGAATTCCGGGAATAAACCACCGATTCAGAACCACGTCCACCGGCAGGAAACCATTTTGAGAGAGTTATCGGAATCGGACCTAAATTCTTTGCTTGAATCAACTGTAGCTCAGACTGTCCTGACCATGGGGGTGGACTTATCCTGCATAAAACAAGCATACCAGCAACGAATTCGATCTGGTGGACAACCCTTCTCTACAGTAGATTCTTTACTTGAGGCAACTATCGAAATCCACCCCCTTAACGAGCATGGACAGCCTCTCGATGTAGATCATGAGTAAGTAAACAGCCTCTTAAAACAATCATTTAAAAAAGGATTTTTTAATACCGCCGCGTCCCTCATTGTCGTAAATCTTTGGTACGAAATGTAGTTTCATATGCTTTTTTTCTAGGTTCGAAGTTGTTAACTGGTCGGAGGTACCGAGGACAAGTCAATCTAGCAGAACTGAGCAAGAGAATCAAACAGCAATGGAAGTGACCCAGGAAGAAACTGAACCTGGTGGACCGCTCTGTGAGTCGACGCCAAATGTTGCAGTAGAAACTCTTACGGAGAGTGCTCAACCAGAATCTCCAACCGCAGCTTGTCCCAACGAGGTCAACGAACTTAGCAGAAGTCAGTAGTTTTAACTATCATAATTTTCTTAAATTCTATTTCTAATTTTTTAAAAATCCTTTTGTTTGATGCATCCTAGCAGCTCACATGCTGGAAGAAGAAATCCGGCGGCTAAAAGAGGCTCGACTGTGTAAGGTCTGCCTTGACGAGGATGTTTCAATTGCTTACATCCCATGTGGTACTAAAATTTATAAATGTTGACTTGTTGATTTTGACAAATCTATATCATAATTATGTGTGATCTTTTTTTTTCTAGGCCACATAGTAACGTGCGTACAGTGTGCTGCCGCTTTAGATCACTGTCCGCTGTGCCGGAAGAACATCAAAGGCACAGTTCGAATTTTTTTTTCTTGAAACCAAATGGAAAGTTGTTCCTCCGTATTCCTGATGGGATTAATGTCCTCAGTTGGTTTATACCTTTATTTATTTATACACACCTGAAATTCAGAAACACGAAAAAACTGTTTCGTTGAAAGCTATCCTTCCCACACTAGTGTACTGCATCTCGGCAGATCCATTGGGCATTTCTTCACGCTTTGGTTTTATTTTGTTTACTTTCTTGATGTTAAATTTTGATATGTTGGCTACGAGAACCAAGTGAGTTTGTCCAAAAACTAACAGTACCTTCTTACCAATGCCAGTTCAGTATTTGATTCATAAGAATACATAATTTAACAGTTTTCTCACGAAATACAAATTGTTTAGGTATTTAACATATTACATATACCACCGAGAATAAATCCGCTTCTATTACGGCGTAAACGGTATTCATAAGTTACTATGTTTAAATGGTTGAAAGAGCTGTACATATACTCCAGGTTCGAGATCTAAAAAAAAGTTATAGGTCGAGATTTATTTGAACTTTGCTTTAATCGCGCCCTTAATATGAGCAAACTTCAAAATATATTCGCTGATATAGCGCCGCTCATGAGATACAGTTGGTTCTAAAGTGAACGCGCCATTTTCACAATGCGTAGTACGCGGTAGCTAACCATCAAATACAAATGGGTGGGTCCTCCATGACTTCATTATGTAAAATGAAACACGCTTCGTTTTCTTAATTTTAGATAAAGATATAGGTCTTCTTTTGAAGAATGATTTACGTTCCTATTATAAGGTTTCGGCAATCAGCGTTCATTGGTTCGCCCGCTCAGCAATAGCGAATTTGGCTAAATTTTCATCGTGTCTCGATTCAACTCCCAATGGCAAAGTATGCGTGTTTGCAGGCCAGTCGAAAGAAAAATGAAACAGGTTTCTAGTTTGGGACATGATTCTCAAGGAGAACCGTTCGCAAAGTAAATCTCTTCATGGTAATTCACTAGTCACCACTAAGTTCTTGATCTTCTGTAAGCAAACATTTGCATGCCATGTTGCGGTTTTCTTTTATTCTTCTCCAGTTTTCCTTATTTTCTGTTATTGGTTTATCCGAGTTTGTGCGTGAACTAAAAACAAGTTTTGACGGCGGAAATAATTCTCGTGAGTATTATAATTTTTGAAACATTAAAAGTAGTTTAAACTAATTTTGGTTCACGAAATAATTTTTTCTGGTGTTTATTGTTGCTTTTTAAGGCTGGAAGAGAATCGTGGTAGGAAATCAAAGTGTTGCACAATCGTTTCCTCGGCCTTTGCCTATTGGCAACCTTTCCAGTACTGAAGGTGAAGCTGCATGCTATTTCCTTGATGACCGGTTTTACTGCTTTAGCCATTTCTTGGTGCGCACTTTTCTTTTTATTAAAAAAATATCAAAATTTATTATAGTAAACTAGAGCTTTTTATCTTACTAGGCGAGTTATGACCATGCGGCGAATTACTGTAAATTACACAAGATGAGTCTCCTGTCCATCCGTTCCGAAGAGGAACACGAGTACCTCTTCGACTTCCTCAGTAACCACCACCAGCACTCCCATGGGTCCAATCACGATCATCACCATTCCATCGTACCCGGAAGTAGCGATATTGCTTTACATCTCCGTCGGACCAAAGAGCTTTCCGCTTTAAACGAGGAAGAGTACGGAACTCACGTGGAAAACAATATCGGCGCAGGGATGCTAATCGAATGTTTAGCCGTCTGCGGTCAAAACGTTCGCCCTGGACGTGATAAGGGTCGAGTGCTCGACTACGAACAACGTGAATATATCGGATTTGCCGTTAAAGTTCAGTGGCCAACTGGGTTTGTTCGTTGGTACCCGGCTGTTAATATCCAGATCGTTGGTTACGGTTCGATCAAACGGCATACAACGTCCACTGAAGGTCAGCTGTCCTTGGAAGAGAATATACTATTTGAACCAGGCGATCGTGTCAGGCTTAAATCTGACAGCACGAAGAGTGGAGGTGAAATTGGGGTGATATCTTTTATAGATTTCAACGGAGAAGCTGCCTTGGTCCGCTTCCCTATTAATCCAGGATGGAGAGGACTTCTCGACGATTTGGAAATAGTGGACAAACGGAAGGCTTCCGGTGCTTACTGGACATCTGGTAACCTTAATATTGATGGTGGTGATGCTTCAAAATGGATTTGGAGACATGAAGCAGGAGTCGGACAACCGATCGAATTTAGCAACTGGGCAGAAGGTCAACCTGTTTCGCCGCCTTCGGGTCTAACAGATGAGAACGGTTTCCCAGTAAAATATCACTGCCTAGTAATTAAGTATCACCTTCACGGGAAGTGGTTTGCCACTAGATGTCAATCGAAAAACTATTTCATTTGCCAAAGCTGATTTATTGTCTTTAAAAATACGACCATTCCTAAAAAAAACCGTGTCTCATTTTTTAAATTCTATACTGTATCCATGATGATTTTTGAATAACAATTTGATTTGCATAAATGCTTAAAATTGACTATAGTATTATTCTACCAAATACGAATACATGGTTGGAGAAAAGGCCATATCAAACAGACACGACCACGCGAAAAATAAAGTAAATAAATATGTCGATAAACAATTACCTTTTCAGTGAGCAATCAGCCATGGAAATCAATCAAATTAAAGAAATTCCTGCCACTGGCTGATCAAAATCTACGACTCAAACTCGACGTAAGGTATTAAATATTTTAAACTTCAGTTTCTAATAATCCTAGTGTAAGCGCGCCTATTGTAGTGAAAAATTGCGGAGAAGAAACCTGCTTCAGTGGAAATTCCACTTCCGCCGAAAAGCTCAAATGGCGGAACTCTCTAGTCTCTAGGACACACACCGATACAATCACTATTTCTGCTCTGGTGTTGTTGCATGAACTGTACAGAGCAACGGTTCAATAATAACTAAGAAGATTTCAAGTCATCGAATCTGTAGTTGCCTCTGTCGATTGCAAGTGGTAATTTTTTTTATAATTTTCATTCTTTCTCATTTCATAGGCTAAAATTATTTGTTTACTTACGCTTTTTACGTTAAATTGTAGGTTTGCTGTATCTTTTGTTTATGGCCGGCGTGGTTCATCCTTGGACCGTGCTGTTGAAGAGAAATTTTATTTCAGTCTTTTTCCCCGTGACTGCAGCATTGCTGATATATTCAGATATCTCATACACTCAAAAGTGTAAAGCTGCTGCCATCCTTCTGGAGAACAAGGCAACCAATTCAGAATCATTTAAGGAATACTAGAAGCAAAGCTAAATCAACCCATCATGGCCAACCAGAGAACTTTTGCTTGGGAAATGCAAGCACTATGGAAGTTCTTAATCCAGCGTAAAAATGCCTTGGCCCTTATACCCATCATTGGTTTCTATGTGGGTCACCGTATAGACCAAATGGAAATTCAACGGATGACAGTTTTTAGGGATTCATCTGCTCTCTTTGGTAGAGAGAAAGGCCCTGACTACAAGCCATCCTGGTGAAAACTTTAAAGGGTGTAACAGAACCTGATGTATGAAATGTAAGCAGAATTGAAAATAAAAAGTAGTTGTATCCAAGCAATTACATCTAGCAGTATCTATGTGATGAATTATTAGTTAGATATTTCTGTACAATATTTTACATGTAATGCGTACGGTCCTAGTTCAACACAGCGTTTATTTGAAACTGAGCTGAGGACGAAATGGTGTTTACTCGCTGGTAGCGCAATCGAATCAAATCATTCATCTTTCATCCGAACAGACAACTAGGTTTTTGGTTACGGAAATAGATAAATATTTAACCGTTCTGGGAAAATCACGAGCGGTTTTCTTTTAACATCGTTTATGGTGAATTAGGATTTGATAACATTTTAAGTGTTGAACGAAAAAACGACGAATTTGGAGCTTCACCACTATCTTATTTTAAAAATAAAGAACATAATATTTCTTTATCTTACGACTGTTCAAAATCCGTCTACCTCGATAATGATGATCACTAGAACGTTAGAAATAGTGCAATTTTTTAATGGTAAGCAATTAAATGGAAAAATTCTAATGGAAAAGAAATCTATAAATTTAATTACAAACTTTTATTATCTTGGTATTTAAAAAATGAAAGTCATGAAAGTGAGCTAGGTGTGTTCAAAACTTCTTCATCTGTTTCCGAATGAGAGCCATTCTCTGTTTGTGGGCCTCAGTAACAGGTGCTCGCTTGTATGGTCTAAGCTCATCTGTGCCAAAGCCAGGGATCCACATGTTCCACTGCCGTTCTGTAAAAATGAGTTAGTAGAGTTTGTATGAACTTGTAATACCATGTCATACCAAGGTGCATCTGGACATCAGTAACATCCAGTGTTAAAGCCTGTCTATGCTTGGCCAACTGGCAAGAGGCATTTACTGTTGATTCAATGAAATCATCTGCTATTTGAAGCAGTAGTTCCTCTACTTCTTCATCCAATTGCTCATTGGGGTCCACCTCCCTTACTAAATCTTGCAAACGAGCTCGGGTTAGCACCTAAAAATGTTTGGAGGCATCAATAACAGAGAAGAAGCAACAATTTTATGTAGATTGTTGTGGTCCTACTTGATTGTCTGCATTGTTTCCAGCAGGTGCAGATAAGTTGCCTGAGCTTTGATTGCTGATGGATGATGAAGAGTTTACTCCAGATGAAGTTGCATTATTCTGAACTCCTTGTGACATTTCAGAAAAATATGAATCAAATTCCCGAAGATGGAAAGTCCAAAAGTGTAGCTTCAAAAGTGGAAGAGCGGTATCGTATTGTATGTTGTTTCTTCGGATAACATTAAGACTGAATTATGGCTAACATCGAGTAGATTTTAAAGATAATTTGGGACCAATTAGCTCGAATCGATGACTTTGTAAAATTGAGTAAGAATTTATCGAGTTAATCCTTTTTAAGCAATCATGAGACTCCACAATAAATAGAACACTCGTAGACTTGTCGGAAGCGCGGTAAGAACTTGGTAGGCTAGAAAGAACTGAACCAGTAATCCAGTTTCTTAACTCACAGAAGCGCTGAAGGCCTGAAGCGGTCAAAGTGTCAAACAGATTACGGATGGCGCCATCTAATAGCGAGCGAGCAAAATACGATCACAATCGTTTTCAGCCATCTAGCGGTCATAAAAAACGTCATCACCATGAAAATAAAAGAACAAGGAACAAGTTAAATCTAAAAATTTCGAATCGGAATTACAAACCAAAATTTCTGAGTTTAGTTTCAATGGTGAATAGTTTCGTTAAATTCCATCAGCTTCGTGCTGTACTTAAGTAAACATTTGTATCAAACTAATCATCAGCACAGGCGCAGAACCTCAAAAGCTCCATAAGGTCCAACCGGGCTCTCGGCTTCTCCGTAACGAACGACACATGCGCAAATCGCTACTAGTCCTGCTAGCTTTCCTATCTGTTAGAAGTTTTTCTGTCAGTCAAATCGTTAAGCTTTTATTCAGTAACTTGATGTGAAAGGCAGTGATGTTTGTGAAGTTGATAAATAAAAAATAAACTCGTCTGCGCAAGATAGTTTTGAAATACCATAGAAGACAGATACGTGATCTTACATATATGTATAAATATATACACACACTAGCCTGCATCAGTTGACGATGCAATTCACCGATTCTATAATGACGACGTTCTAAGAGGTAGCGCGAGCATACTTCATCTCGGATCAATATTGGATACTTTTTTTCCTTTGAATAAAATCCGCCAAAATTGGATGCATCACGCCTCAGTGAAATTTTAGCTTTACTCTCGAACATTTTGGTTGTACCTGGTCTTTTGCTATTGTTGAATCAAGCTGAAACATTTATCACCACCAGCTTTCAGATTTGTTTCAACGGCATATTGAGTTAAATATTGAAAGCATATGGTACATACAATTGTCCAAATCTCGAAAAAATTTTCACGACAAAGTCACAAAGAAGCCTGAGACAGGAATCACCGGAGATAAATTACTGCATGATTGTGTAAGGTAAGAAACTAAACCATTCTCTTTCATCTTTTTACTGAAATGTCGAATCATCAATATTTGCAAGAAAGAAAAAATTCCATTTCGTGTTTTACTGTCAACTGTTTTGAGATTTGAAGTTTTCTTGGCATGACTACTTAGCTGGCTAGTTGGTGGCTTATTTTAAAATAGTGAATTGTTTCATCACTTAATTGGTTTATGACACCTTCAGTATTTCTATTTCATAGGCCCACATATAATTGAATCATTGGATGGTTCTGATATGGTCTTTAAATCTTGATCCAATACCCTAATTTACTTTCATGCCAACTTGGCAACGTTGGTTCGATCAGCTGTAAATGACACTCAAGAGTCCCGGACATGAAAACTCGCAAGCTTGAAAAACTCAGGGTGTGTTGTGACTTGTTATTTGTCAATATCACATACGTACGTTCGTACTCTATCGGTGGTGTTGCTTTGTAATATCGCTCAACAACAACACATTTTGATTCATGACATCCGGGAGTTCACACATTTGTTTCTTGCTGTCAGTGTATATCCGCAACTCAGAGCCTTATCCTCATCTAGACTGCTGTTGTTGTGGAATAGTGATCGGCCATAGCTGACGCTGTACCATTCTACTACAATGGCTTCAGAGGTTGATTCCTTATTATCTAATCCTCCCCTCAGTTAAATTTTTCCCAACTTTTTCCTCTTGCTCATTTCCTGTTTCTGTATCTCTGGTACAATGTAAGTGTTGAGAAAGCAACTGAAGTGGCACAGCTTCAACCATACACAAATATTTAAAAAGAACTTCTAGTCTTCCTTTCTAGTCATGTTTTTGGTGAAATTTATTTGATCTTATTTAAATTTATTATATTTTCATTCTCAATGGCAGGTGGTGTGATGGAATGCCAGTTTTCATCGTTCACCAATTCCAATATGATTCGCAAGGATCCAATTTTCAAGACTCTCATGCTGTCCCGTAAAGGTTTGCATATTTTAATATTTATAGATTAGTTTATTGTGTCTTAACTTGGAACTATTTCGTAGATTCTGTTAAATAATTAGATTACTAATATTTAACTGTCAATAGTACTTATGACATACTAATTTTTAGGAACAGTAGAGAGGCCGACAGATGTAACCGACCCACTCCGGTTCGCTGGCGAAGGGGTGACATTTCGAGCTAAACTGATCGGCGTATTGGAAGTGACTGCTCCGCGAGGAGATCGTCTTTGCCAAGAGGCCCTTGGAGAACTTAAAATGGCGATTAAAGCGGCCGGGGAGCACAAGCAGCGAATAATGATTTGCATTGCCTTGGACGGCCTTCGTCTCCGCGATGAACGAACTGGGGTAGCACGGCAATATATTTTTAATCATATAGCAAACAAATATTTGAAATTGATTTTATTCCTAAGGATTGCCTATACCATCATGCGGTGCATAAGATCTCGTTCATTGCACAAGATATGGCCGATCCGAGGGCGTTCGGTTACATATTTGGCTCCCCTGATCAAGGCCACCGTTTCTTTGGAATAAAAACCGACAAGCACGCCAATTTGGTACTGAAATGAAGTTTTTACAAATATTACTTGCATTCAAAGCACCTAATCCTTCTTTCTTGGTGACGCCATGTAGGTGGTGATTGCTATGAGAGATTTATTTCAAGTCGTTTACGACCTTAAGAAGAAAGATGTAGAAAAAAACAAATACTCAACTTTTGACAACGGAACTTCCAGTTCAAAAAAGGTAATAGGGGTATTATTTTATGTTCAAATTTGTAATAAACTATATAGTTTATATTAATCTTATTTAGGATTACAAAAACGGAATGGGGCACAGCAAACAGTCTGGTTCAATGGATAGTCTTGATCAAATGCTGGCTTTAGGAAGTCATTTTCGCTCACCTGTTGAAGGAAGCTCAGCGTCCGCCTCAGCCATACAGACAGCTGATTTGCTGAATTTACATACAGAGGATATTGGTAGCAGTAACAGCCGATCATTTGATCCTTTCTCTTCGATTGGCGTTAACACTAATTCTAAGTCATCCATTGTTACGGCTGTTCCTTTACCTCCACCACCATCATCTACTACGTCATCAACTGCTCATCATCCGTCGCCACAACTTCTTAGTAGCAAGCCAGTTTTTGCGGAGACATTTAGCGACTCCTTCACCTCGTCCTCTACTCAGCAACGACATTTCAGCCCTTCACTGGCACTCCCTCCTCCTTCCAAGTCTCCGAAAACCAAGGCAGCTCCAGCGAGTAGCTCGGGGATTTCACATTATTCCACTATTCGGCCGAGAAAAAGGTCTGGTGGTAGCAATAGTAGCAACAGCAATGATCCATGTAGCTCAACAACGGTGTGTGAACCGGTCGTTCCCGCCCTCAAGTTCCCGAGCAGTACGCTAAGGTCTCCTAGTTTGAACCGAGCCGTTTCACGGCCTGGTACGGTTTCTGCCGCCAATTCCACATCCAGTTCGCCTCGAATGGTCGATAGCTTCGATAGCTTACCATTTGAGGTAAATTTCCCAAGCATGACAAGTACGGAATCTTCCGACAGCAATACTATCGTTTCATTCTCTTCCATATCCTCCAATACACTTGCTCCTTCTCAATCCGATCGACTCCAGGATCTCTTCACCGAACTTGATCCTCTAGGAACTGGAAGAAGCAAGCCTTATGTGGATAAAAAAGATTTTTTCCAAGACCTAAAGAAGCCTACAAATTGTCCTATGCAACAACCGCCTCCATCGGCAGCTCTTCCAGCTCCAAATCACGCGCCATCTAAGCGATGCATGCTCTCCAAACAGGTTACCATGTCCGCTGTGGAGGAAGTAATGACTGATAGCTATGGACGAGAATGGCACCAACCGTTAGCCGAAGACCCGTTCGGTAGTCTCCACTTTGTGTGTCCGGCAGTGGAAAGTGGGCATTCAACTGCTAATACCGACCCTTTTGATACTCATTTTGGAAAAGGCTCATTGTTTCATCAGTCTAACTCATTATTTCATCAGTCCGCAGCTACTTCGCCACGCAGTAGCCGATATTCCAGAATTTCTAAAACAGCCATAAACTCAATGGACGAACCAGGAACGGCCTTCAAAACAAACGGAAGTGGAAGGGGCAGTTCTCTGCGTGTTGTTTTACCACCGCCATCGTCATCAGTTTCTATCCAGTCCGACAGTGACAGTGAAATGACGACCTTGACGCCATCGCGCCAACCTACTAACGGCAGTGGATCTGGTCTTGGGTGGTCGCCACGGCTTTCTCCTTGTGTTCGTCTTGGTGCCCCATCGTCACTTGATTCAGAAACTAAAGATTCACCTGTACTGCCAGTAGCTTCTTCTAGCAGCGAAGAAGATTCTTCTTCCAGTGAAGCTGAACCGGCGAATAACTCTCATATCGATTCTGCAGCAGTGAGTTCTCCTCCGGAACCACCACCCCGACCGCCTATTATTCGGCCACCACCACTTCCCCCCAAAGGCCAACCACCCCTTCTGCCTCAGCGACCCGTCTTGACACCCACCGAAGAGCTTTACTATGGAACTAATAGCAGTGGGAATAAAACACCTCCTCTTCCCATTCCTGTCCGAAAACCAAAACATCACACACCATTAGTTCCTTCATCCTCTACATCCAGTGATGGATCAAATTACCCACTCAGCCTAAATCAACGCTCTTCTCCGTTTCACCGAGCTCCTAAAGAAGAACCTACTTCTATAGCCAACCCACCAGCTCTCCCATCGCCGGCCAGCAAGCCAAACCATCAGACACCACCACCTCGCGATCTCCCCCCATCATCGCCTTCCGCTTCTCAACTGAATCGAATCTCTTTGATGCAGCTGTCGAGTATGTCTCTAGGAGAACTAGCTGCTACACTTCAACTCCCTCCTGCTCGGCTGGCTTCCATGACGCTGACTGAATTAGCACTCAGACTGGCCGAATTGAATCAGCAGAATGAAGAACAAGGGCGGCTCTCTGACGGTGTTCCGGAAGGTTCTATTTCTGGCAGGCGGTCGACTGGAAAAAAGGTATTTCACATTTTATTCTTTGATTTTATACTGAGCATTTGGAGTCACTACTAGTTAAAACCATTTTTAATCATTTCCGTAGTTCTCAATCCGAATTAAAGAAATAACAACTTTTTATTTTCTATACCAGACAAGCCCTCGATTGAGCCATCCTTATTATCCACCAGCTGATGAAGAAGATGAAGATTATGAAGAAGACGAAGAAGGAGATGAAGACGAAGAGGAGGACGAAGAAGAAGAGGAGGAAGAGGTTGTCGCGCTTAAGATTGACGAGGCGGAAGTTTGTTATAAAGGAGGTAAAAAGTACGAAATGCTTAGTGATATCCGAGACAATTCATCTGGTGCTGGTAACGTAAACTTCCGTACCAACCGAGCAAGTGGCGAGGAATCAATCAGCCCTATTAATAATCAAGTAATTAAGACGATTGGTCGTGAACAGCAGCAGCAAACGATCCCTACACTAGCATCGTCGACTTCAGAAAGTGACCGATATGCTGCTCTTAGAGAAATCATGCTCCAAGATCTGGCAACAGTCCCCGAGAAAGCGAAACTAGAGGAAAAATGTCAACCAAAGGGGGTTGTATCCATGTCATCTGATACTGCAGGGTTCGAGGAAGATACCATGCCATCACCATCACAAATTGTCTCGACTACTTCAGAATTTGGGTTTGAGGATGATTTCAGCCGAATTCAAGTTTTCTCTGCTGGGAACAGTGTCAAAACAGGCAAACCTACTGTAGCCTCTTCTGATTCAGCTGCCCTTTATGGTGTCCGACCAAAAACATCCACTTTGATAAGCAAAGTAAATGATGGGACGAAGACGGTAGGATCCATTTCCTCGGTTGACAAAGTTGAAGCCTTTGACCCATTTGCTGACGAGGGCACTCAACTTCCTGGAACCAACGTGGATGATGTATTTAAGAACGAGGCTCAACAGCAAACCTTCGAAGAAGATGAGGTAGACGAGTTGGCCGACAAATTTGCTGCTTTTGAAACTCGCTTCCCTTCCCAGTCAAAATTAGCAACAGTTGCTACTACGCCAGATGTTGGATTCCACGACTCGTTTGCTGATTTTCATCTTAGTGGAAGCAAATGCACTCCTGTCCCATCAACTACATTTACAGCCGATTTTGACTCGGCTTTTAGCAGCAGTCCGCCAGTCTTACCGTCAGTCGTCGAATGTGATTCCACCACTACCACCAAAACTAAAATTAAGTCGGCAATTGTTGCCGACAAAGTAAAAAAATCAGTCTCTGTCAACATTTTTAAACGAGTTGATGATCCTTTTGATGATGACTTCTTCCAGCCGGAAGAATCTTCGGCCCCTGCAACAGACCTTAATAAATCCAAATCTGGTACTGGAGCCATTTTGGCTGCTCCTGCAATCAACACCATCGTTGAAGACCCCTTCGCTTGGGTTCAGCCATTTGACGATGATGCGCCTACGCTTCACTTTGATGACGAAGATCCCGTCAGTGGTTCTGTAGGGTTCTCTCCTTCTTAGACTTTTTTTCGACTCACTTCTAGTTTGATTCATACTCATCTGACCAAATTTCTTGCTTATAATTAGCTACTACTCGGACAAACACGTAGCATTGTCCCTCATTCCCTCGTGCATATGGCCAGTCGTGTCTGTGTTTACAACTGCGAGTCATCGTGTAACACACAGCCAGTCGAAGAATTCGAGGAAAATATGATCTTGTTCTATTGTTTTTACTCAATATAATCCACTTTTTTTCGCAACGCTAGTCATAAAAATTGGTCTGTTTCCTTTCTTTTCCTAGCGCATTTCGCGTGATGCCGTTATTTTTTTACCATTCTGGATTCGTCGTACAATACTACTCATTTTTTGTTTCTTTATTTCCACATCTCATGCCAGATTGAACCGAGCATGTCCTCACTTTTTTCACCCTTGTTCTTGATTCCAAATGTGTCAACATTTGAACAACATTATAATAAACGTTAAAAGAACGGGCACATTCAATGTTGTATTTAATGAATTTCAATTGGACCTCTATTCTTTACACTTAAAGACTGAATAGTAGGATATGAAACACATTTTAAGGACTTGGTATCGGAAGAAAACTAAAAGCTAGTTATTATTCAAACGAGTTGTGTGTTAAAAACGCTGGTTAAAATTGTTGCCCTGCTGTGAGTGCTGCTGCTGTTGCTGTTGGTGCCCACCAGGATGCTGGTTATGAGAATAGTTTTGATGCATGTTGGCACCCATGCCTTGCTGTTGTTGCTGAGGATGCGTATTGTGATGATGCTGACCGTGTTGATTTCCGTGATTGTTGTGATTCCCATGTAACTGCTGAACATGCTGCTGCTGCTGCTGTTGCTGCTGCTGTTGCTGCTGCTGTTGTTGTTGTTGCTGCTGCTGCTGTTGGTGGTGATGATGTTGCTGCTGTGAATGGAAATCTGGAGGGTGTTGCTGTTGACCTCCAGCTGAGGGGTGCTGTTGCTGCCCTTGTTGAGAAGGTTGTTGCTGTGGTGGAGCTAAACGAACTCTTTTAGCAGCGTTAGGTCCTCCGCCATGCTGGTCAGAGCCATGTTGACCTGCCGAAGGATTATTGTTACTGTTGCCACCGCCGGAACTAGCGGAAGCGGCTGCAGCAGCAGCTGCCGCTGCCGCAGACACATTTTGCTGTTGTTGGCTTTGCGCATTCTTTGCGATCATCTTCAAAACGAAACAAAAATATTAAATTACTCATGGAACAATAAATCTTATCGTTGTTATGTGATTTTTTAAATACCTTGCTGCTGTCGGATTTATCGTCCTGCTCCTCGTCGCTAAGAAACTCACGTTTAGGGTAAGGAATATGACAGCCAGCAAAGACGCTAATATAATAAAGGAACAGCATTAAATACAAGGAAAACATGAGAAAAATCTGTCTTAATTACTCTCCAGTTGGAAGTGGGTCCTCCTGGAAATAAGGATCGGTCATCGCTGCCTCGGAAGTGAATCGCTTAGTAGGATCCATCATTAGTAATTTCGATAACTTTGAAAGCAAATTTTTAAGATAAAATAATTGTTTAATGTCGGCCATAGAATGGGTACCATGTACCAAATCTTAAGCTATAAATTACTGTACCAAATGGAATGCCTTCGAGTCCGGTTTAATCTTGTATCGGTCCATGTACTTCATGAGGGAACAAGTCTGATAACTTAAGAGATCAAGAGAAAGTTTCAGTTTCACAAGGGTAAACTAAAAAGTTTAGTCATGGTAGAAGAAATATTTCAAGATGCGAGGTTTCAAATAGAATTAACAGGAATACGACCAAAGATGTAGTGTTTCCAACCGTAAAACAAATGGAACACGTAAATGAAATATGTATGTTAATTATATTACTAACTTGGTACGCTTGAAGTCTTTGGACAGAGTGGGATGTTCGGGCATTTTGCGGATATCTTCCCAATCTTTCTCTTGAGGAAAGCCCATCACGTTGAAAATTCTAATAATGCATTGTCCTTTGTTGATAAAAAAATCGACTTAAAACTTAGCTTGGCTAGCAAAGTACCTATCTAACTGATCGTGGTGGTACGGGTTGGAAGTTTTAATATCCTCTTGTCGGCAGTGAAAGATGGGCTCAGAAGTCAACAGCTCGGCAAAGATGCATCCGATTGCCCAAATATCTGTGAAAAATGAAAAGAAAAAACATTTCAGTATTCGTGAAGAACACAATTAATACACACAAATTATATAATATCTTTTGACTTTAGAACTAACGACTTAAGTTTCCTCAACGTCACTGTACTTGCTAACTTATTACCGATAGCTTTGGTGTAATGCCGGGCTCCTAAGAGAAGTTCAGGGGCTCGGTACCAAAAAGTCACCACGACGGGATCCAGATCAGCTAGTGGCTTCAAAGGTGAATTAAATAGTCGAGCAAATCCCATGTCAGCAATTTTGACACGGCCTCTTTCCACTCCATCTCCCATCACCAATATGTTGGCCGGTTTCTACGCAGAAGCAATAAAAGAGATATCATATAACATACTACTTCTTATTCTATTTAAGAGAAAAAATAGACAGGTTACCAAATCTCTGTGGAGAATCCAGTTGCAGTGAAGGTAGTGGATCCCATCAAGAATCTGATACAGCAAAGACTTGACCATAGCTTTTGGAGTAAGAACTGCTTTTTTGCTAGCCTTGGCTGCTCTGTGGAATTTGATAATATGCTGAAAACCAAAAAGTAAGTACAAAGATAATTACCAAGACAAATAATTCAACTATGGTAAATCATTTTTACCCAGAGATCATGTTCAGCATAGTCAAAGAGTAGCCACACTTTACGGTCAGTGTGAGACAAGAAGACTCTTTGAAGATTTATCACATTAGGGTGTTTTAATTCTCGTAGTAGAGCAATTTCTCTGCAGGCTGACATGGAAAGACCAGTTCCTTCAATTTGCTTCAAGGCATACTCTTTCTGGTCATCCCTGAAGTAGAAATAGGGGTTTTCATCATCATTAAAGATAGGTACTACTTTCATTAAACTTTAATTACCTGATGAGCTTATTGATTTCAGAAATGGCAAAGCTTTCTTTTCTTTTTGCTTTATAGACATGACCATAGGTGCCACGACCAATTTTCCTTCCTTCATATTCAAAAAGATCTTCTACTTTAGTTCGTTCTACACTAGTTCGGACTTTGAAATCATAATCCATGGCAATTTTTCCTTCTTTTGATAACCAATTAATAGAATTGATGGCCACTGGCAGACTGCAATTTGCATAGGCTTCAGGTATCTCACTTGAATATCTTTTTTATTATTATTAACAATGAAAATAGCTTCTAACAAGATTGATTATAGTAAGCTACAAATTTTTGGATGAATGTAAATTATTCAATGTAAATTATTTCCACGAATTTTGTAAATACAAATAGTAGTAAGAAGCCGAAAATGATGTAGAAATAGAACGAAATGTTTTTTTTTATAGAACTGAGAATCTGAAACACTCCGTGAACTGAGCAGTCAAACTGTCAAAGCGCTTATCCCATATGTGAGCATAGCCGATGTTGTCAGATTTTGATTTTTACCTTTTCCGCGGAAGTGGAAGTTCCACAGTGGAATCACCGTATGTATGGCAGATAACCCCGCTTACCCGTATGGGTTTAGTTTCATCATCTTGAAAAAAAACATTTATTTATCTTAAATTAAAATACGGCAACGGCAATTTACCCTGACTGTACTGTAATTCCATATTTACGAGGGCTTTTATAAGTGGTACTGTAGTACCCGTGCAGCCGTGCTCCGTCCAGCGGTACTGTTAGTGCCATAGCTCTTTCCCTGCACAATCGAATACGTTGAAATTAAATTAATTCAACAAATGTTTGTTACTCTGTAATTATGTCAGTCTGTCGTAAGATCGTACAGGACTTTTACAGTTTCAACTTTTATTTCACATTTGTGCGGCAAGCGGCAAGTAGATTCGTCGGGAGAAACGGCAATGCTGTATTCTTCGATCGCGTTTTCCTGCTGTTCGGAAAGTGTCCGTATCTGGTTGTCTGCCTCTCTGGTGCAGTGTTGTAGTACTGTAGCGATTATACCTAACGTTTTGTTTCCACCGTTCTTCAACATGGCGGGGTCTTGGCAACCTCAAGAAGACGGTTTACGTCAAATATTACAACTGCTCAAGGAATCCCAATCCCCCGATAATGCCACTCAAAGAGCAGTTCAACAGGTTTGTAGGCTAGTTACTAATATTATGTGGGAAGTATTTATGAGGTTCACGTTAACAATATTGTCGTGTTAAACCGTGTGAGTTGGATATGATTAAACCACCGGTTTTTTCCTCAAATTTATTCAATTATCATTTGCTGGTTACATCGCAGCATTAAAAAAAGTTTCTAATATCCTTGTATCTCAACTGTTTATTCTTATATTACAGAAATTAGAAGAGCTCAACAAATATCCAGATTTCAACAACTACCTGATATTTGTGCTTACGAAGTTGACTTCCGAAGGTAAACATTTATGAAACACATGTTATTTTAAGTTTTGCAGTAAAACTTCTGTACTAATTTTATTTAAATCATATTTATATTCTCACTTGCAATGATTTAAGTGAAAAATGCTTTTCAACTATGCATCATTGTTTTGATAAGACGAGGAAGTTACATCATAGTTCTCAAGTGTCTTATCAAACTTATTTTATTATAAGTTTATGTTTGAATTTGATTCATTGTGCTAAATTTTACATTTCAATATGTTAAATATTTTTGTTTTTTGTACAGATGAACCGACTCGATCACTAAGTGGTTTAATCCTGAAAAACAATGTTCGGGCCCACTTTCACAAATTCCCGCCTGCAGTGGCGGATTTCATCCGGAGCGAATGCCTCTCAGCCGTGGGTGATCCATCACCTCTTATTAGAGCCACCGTAGGCATTCTGATAACAACCATCTCGTCAAGAGGGGAGCTAGCCAACTGGCCAGATCTCTTACCGAAGCTCTGCCAAATGCTCGACTCACCCGAGTACTCGGTTTGTGAAGGCGCGTTTGGTGCTCTTCAAAAGATCTGTGAAGATTCTTCGGAGATTTTAGACAGCGATGCTCTTAATCGGCCACTAAACATTCTGATCCCCAAGTTTCTTCAATTCTTCCAGCACAGCAGTTCAAAAATTAGGTTTGTAACTTTCCTTGCCGAGCTTTTGTCCGGAAAGAGCTGTCGTTTCGAAGATTAAGCAATACAAAATGCTAATTCCTTGACATTTTCTCTCCAGATCCCACGCGCTTGCTTGCGTCAACCAATTTATCATGAGTCGAACTCAGGCTCTGATGATCCACATAGATGACTTCCTACAGGTCAGTTTTTGGAACTAACAAGTTTTTTGTCTTGGTAGAATTAAAAATGATAGATATGGGTTTAATGTAAGTTAGATAATAACCCATTTCATGGTCTATAGTTTATTAGGTATATTAAAAGTTATATTTTTACATCGGATATAGGGATTGATGCATTTAGCAGCTGACGACGATGCAGAAGTTCGAAAAAACGTCTGCCGGGCATTGGTTATGCTTCTAGATGTTCGCATGGACCGGCTAGTCCCCCATATGCATAACATAATCGAGGTATTTTCTTCAACACTGCTAGCCTTGAATACATGTCGTTTATCTCAATTATTCTTATTTAGTACATGCTTGGTCGTACACAAGATGCCAACGACACAGTTGCACTGGAGGCTTGCGAATTTTGGTTGTCACTTGCCGACCAGACCATTTGTAAAGAAGTTCTCAATCCACACCTTGCCCGTCTGGTACCCGTGCTGGTCAAAGGAATGCGATATTCGGAAATCGACATTATCCTACTGAAGGGTGACGTTGAGGAAGACGAGATGATTCCGGACAGAGAGCAAGATATCCGGCCACGTTTTCATAAGTCTCGAACGCATACCTTACGTGATCGGGAAGGCGCTGAAAGCAGCGGAAATGGAAGACCGGCCGACGGTACTGGTGACATCGGAGCTGAAGACGAGGAGGATCTTGATAGTGATGGAGACGACGAGGATGGCATGGACTCGGACAGTGCTCTCTCTGACTGGAACTTGAGTAAGTATCTGTCTTATTAATCCCAAACTTGAGCATAGTGTAAACAAAATCGCTATTTCCTTTTAGGGAAATGTAGTGCAGCCGCTTTGGACGTATTAGCTAATGTTTTCAAGGATGATTTGCTTCCGGTTCTCCTACCTATTTTGAAAGAGACGCTCTTTCATCCTGAGTGGGAGATTAAAGAGTCGGGAATCTTAGCTCTGGGTGCCATTGCTGAAGGTTGCATGACTGGCATGACAGCCCATCTTGCTGAGCTAGTTCCTTTTCTTATTAGCTGTCTTTCGGAGAAGAAAGCCCTTGTAAGAGCCATAACTTGCTGGACTCTCAGTCGCTATGCCCACTGGGTGGTTGGCCAACCACATGATCAATATCTCAAGCCCCTGATGACAGAGCTCTTGAAACGGATACTCGACGGGAATAAACGCGTTCAAGAAGCGGCATGTTCTGCTTTTGCAACTCTCGAGGTTCGGTTGAATAATACTTCCACTTGTATATTTAATTTTACAAATTGATCGACTTTTATTATTAGGAAGAAGCCTGCACAGAGCTTGTCCCTTACTTAGGTTTCATCCTGGAGACGCTTGTCTATGCTTTCGGAAAGTACCAGCACAAAAATTTGTTGATCCTTTACGACGCTATTGGAACTTTAGCCGACTCGGTTGGCAGTCATCTCAATAAGCCCGACTATATAAACTTGCTTATGCCTCCACTCATTACCAAGTGGAACGTGCTTAAGGACGAAGATAAAGATCTCTTCCCGCTCCTTGAATGTTTATCGTCTGTCGCAACTGCTCTTCAGTCAGGCTTCTTACCTTATTGTGAGCCTGTTTTCCGTCGTTGCATCTCGCTCGTCGAACAGACTCTCAATCAGCACATAGTACGACTTTGCTTCTTTCAGTTCTTCCAAAAGCTCAACATATCTTAAATAATGATTTGGATTTAATTTTTAGGCAAACATGCAGCAACCGGATCAATTTGAAGCACCCGACAAAGATTTCATGATAGTTGCGCTGGATTTACTTTCGGGTCTTACCGAAGGGCTGGGTTCACACATTGAACGGCTTATTGTTGCCTCAAATATTATGCAGCTACTATACCAGAGTATGCAGGATCCCATGCCCGAAGTTCGCCAGTCTTCTTTCGCTTTACTCGGCGACTTGACAAAAGCGTGTTTTCAGCACGTCCTCTCCTGCCTACGTATTAATTCCTTTTCAATATGTGTTTTTTTTTTTTTTTTTTTGGTTTTCTGTTAATTAATTCATTTTTATTTCTAGCGGAATTTCTGCCGATCTTGGGTCAAAATCTGAACCCTGAGTTCATCTCTGTGTGCAACAATGCCACTTGGGCCATTGGGGAAATTGCCGTCAAATTAGGTAGATTTCGTTGTCTTGTCTGACCGAATAATGAAATCTTAAGTTAATTTTTTTTTCAGGAAATGAGATGCATAACTACATCCCACTCTTTCTAACTCAGCTCATTTCCATCATTAACCGGCCTAATACTCCAAAAACCCTTTTGGAGAACACAGGTAAAGCTTCTAAAACTTGTTAGGTGAATTTATTGTCACGTGTGAATTTTTTGAAATGTTATAAAGCTGTTCGTCGTATATGTAAACTTTGTTCGGAACTCAAAAGGCTTTTTCATGATTTATACTGATGATTTATGTTTTTAAATTGTCGACGTCTCGAGGGGAGAGTGCTGCTGTATCGTTGCCGTTTCTATAATTTTCCATCAGTGGCATCTAATTTGTGTTTTTAATTTAAGACAGAGTTGTTGACGTAAAAATTGAGTTGTACGAGTGTTTACTAACTTAGTTTATTTTATTTTTCACCCAACGTCTTTTATCGTAAATTGGGTCAAAAGGGAGCTGTGGCAGTCTTTTATTTATTATTCTCATTAGTTTTATTCGAATATTATATTTACTATTTTGTTTATTTATTATTATTATTATTTTTTGCATATTTCCCCCCTTTTACCCATGGTATTTCCGTCGACCTATTTTTCTTTCTACCTACCCGAAACCGATCCCTACCATAATTTACATGGCTCTACACCCTCCAAAACGAAATAGCCATTACCCTAGGTCGTCTGGGCTTTGTGTGTCCCCACGACGTGGCTCCTCATTTGCAACAGTTCGCCCAACGATGGTCGGTTTCATTTCATTTTATTTTTTAATTTTTATCAAATTTTATTGGCTATTATTATGATTCATTGATTTGTTTTAATCCACTGAATGTCATCTAATTTTTCTATGTGTAACAACTTCTGTTTCGATGCATACTATTTACTACCTTTAGCTTTTCTTATTTTCCGTCGTCAATGTTAAAAATATTAACTGACATGTTCTTTTTATGTTTGGTAAAGGTGCATGTCGTTGCGGAACATACGAGACAACGAAGAGAAGGATTCAGCTTTCCGTGGCATGTGCAACATGATAGCCGTCAATCCTGGTGGAATTGTCCACGATTTCATCTTCTTTTGCGACGCTGTTGCTTCTTGGGTAAACCCTCGAGCAGACCTCAAGGAGCAGTTTGTCAAGGTAGAAGCATTCATTACAACCTCTTTTTACTTCCAAAGATGTCCTCATTCTCCCAAAATTTGTTTCAGCTTGTTCATTTGAAGGGTTGCGTAAAATAATTTCAGTAAATTTGTTCTGAAAGTTCGTTAGGCTAAAAGAAAAATTAAATTATCAGCTTAAAGAGATTGCTATACTTAAAATTCTCTTCTTTAAATGCATGTATTAATTTCAGATTCTGCAAGGCTTCAAAAGCCAAGTTGGCGAGGACGGGTGGAAACGCTTCACTGATCAGTTCCCACCGCCGCTCCGGGAAAGAATGACGATACAATACGGCGTCTAAAGCAAGACGACCAGAACAGGAACAATCACAACATAAGCCTCGTCATTTTTCTTACTCTCCCCGTTCTTCTTATCTTAAGTTTAGGAGTTAAGAATCCCCTATTAGCTAGTAAAGTGGCAGATAGTACCACGTACTTTTTTCGTCTCATTCAATTAAATGTCATTTCAGGAAACGAGAGAGAAAAGAAATTGGGAAACGCAAGGCTAGGTTGTGTATTGCACGTCCCCCACCCTTGTTTATGTGTTGCTGTTGCGTGTTTGAATATTGTCCTATCGCGACTTCTCCTTTTGAAAATTTGGCCCAGGGATGTCATGGGGGGAGGGTTTAATTTTTGCGTCGACCACTAAAGATTTGTACTTAAAACGGTTATTGCCAAAAAAAGAAGAGGGTCTTAAAAGAAATCCACCACCGTAATTGAATTTCATCACCCTGTTGTTTCCGTCTTAATTCAATATTTGTCTCTTGCGTTTGTCCAATTAAAGCCAGAAGAGGGTTGAGAAATTTTTGTGACTATTAGGCGTTCCAGGTTCTTTTTTTTTTCAAGTTAGGGAATTATTTGTTTTCTTGCATTTTTATATAGGGAAATCAGCAAAATGAAAAAAATAAGGGAATAAGTCTGTGATATTTGGACGCAATGCTCATCACCTTTGTTTTCCGTACGACACCCACTAGAGCGCGCCATTTTAAAAATAATATTGAAAGAAACTTTGCAATGGAGTTAACTGGGTAAATTATTAGTAGACAATTGGAAGAGATCCATCTGTTTGTTCTATTTTTTCTCTGCATAATTGTAATTTTGAGTGGAAAAGTCGTCATTTTGAGTTTTTAAAATTGTATTGCGCGTTTCATTACGGGTTGGGCACAGGGAAAGGAAATTACAAAAAGAGATGAAAATTGGATATTTTCTGCGTCATTTTTTGTCATTATCAAGGGTGGCAAGTTAGGAGACGTTAAAAAATTTCTTTCTTCTTCTAGTCTGTAAGTGCGTTTATGTTTTCTCCTCTCTTTTCCAGCACATAGCAAGAAATTTCCCCTTTCCTAGTTGTATGACCTAGATTTCGTCCGTCTTTCTCGCCCGAAAGTGAATCAATCCTTGAAAAAATTTCTCCTCTCGCATCTTCTTTCGTTCCGTACGTCTTAGGCCTTTACTAGTAAAAATAAATTCAGAATTCTGTTTAGTGAGTGTTCTGTTTACTGAACTGCCCTTTCGTTTAGGCTTTACACGATAAGATATTTTTTTAAGTGTTCCTTGTAATGTTTTTTTCCTATTTGTTCGACGCCAACCGAGTAATATAGGAAAGGAACTGTGTTAGGACTAAAATCATCCACTCCTTCAATTTCAACCAACATTTCGCATAATGATGTGTAAATCAAATAAAAGAATACATCAGTCCAAATGAATCATTTTAATTTCTTTATCGGTTATGTCATTTAACGTTAACGTAGGTCATCGAACGAGATTTCTATCGCGCACTCAATTTTTAAACAAAACTCGTTTGATGAGAATAGAATAATTGTATCGCGTTTGGATAATCAGACGAGTTGACTGTTACGTCCGTTCCGATTTAGACTAGATCAAACCAGTCTAAAGTAGAATATGGAATTTGCATTGGGCGAAATTGCAACGTGTGGAAAAAATAAACTTTGGAAAGAAATGGAACCGGTTTCATTAAAAAAAATAACTTTTCCAACATTTCCTAAAGCGACACACTTCCTTGCAGACTTTTTCCTTTTCTTGTATTAGCGTCATTGAAAGTGTTGGGGAAAACCGCTCAGCCTCGTCCTCCTTCCCAGTTCAAACCGGGCAAGTTGGCGCTTTTTTTTATGTATCTGTGATGTTGGATTAGGAAAAAGACCAACTCATTTTCTCAATGCTGTTTACTCGTGGTGATGTTGTTGCGACGCAGAAAGCGGCCAAGGCCATAGAGCGAAGAAACGTGCGAACACTGTTAGCTGTTAGAAACGTTTGTTTGCTCGATGAAGCAACCGACTGTGCAAAAAAAAGAAATATACTAATGTATTCTCAGTTTTATGATTTAAGAAAAAGAAACGCAAATGCAAAGTAAAGAATGGAATGTTAAAAAAGATTTGTGCTACATTTATATTTTGGAAAAGTTCAATCACCTTCGATGACTCTTTCGCCCTTCATTCACCAATTCCATTTGGGTTTTAAAAAATGTATATATTCTTCCTGGTCGTGCATCGTGATTTTCGTTCCGCGACTATTATCGCTCCCATTGTTGTAATGGTTATGGTACACGACTTGTTGAGGAAAATATATATCTGCTGCATGGAATCAGCTGACGCCACTGCGGTCGAATTGCCTCTTTTCGGTTTATCCCATCCTAAAGCTTAAAGGTGCCCTTCAAAATCAACAGGGAAGAGAAACGGCATTATGATGCCAAAAAGAAAGAATAGAGGTTCTTTATTTTCATCATTTTTCTCTTCCGCGTCATTATTATGGCGGCATCGAGAAACTTCATTGTCGCTCCGTCGTCCAATGAACCAACCCGTTCGCGCTCGGCGTGAGAGAATAGGAACGCGAAAACACGATGCCACTTTTAGCATAATCATTCTTATCTTGTTGCCAAGGAGAAAAATCCCGTTTTCAATCATTTTTTTGCTGACTATGTACGCAGTTACGCAGCGTATATAATACAGCCAATGGGCTATAATAAATTTAACTATATTTTACAACAAATTTAGTAAATGTTTAAATTATTTTTTTTGCAAGAGCGCTTTTGATCTTCTAAAACGAGTAAAGCTTGTTTGCTAAATTTAATTGTAAGTATCTAATGGTTGCGTTTCCGACTTAAAACTTTCTGGCGCTTACAAGGAAACAAAGTATTCTTGTACCAGTTCAAGCAGGAGAATACGATCAGTGATTTCGCAAATGGAATACAAGTTTTAACAAAAATTTACCACGGTATGCCCCCTGCATGATGAAAGAGCCCAGAACTATATAGTGATGAATAGGTGTGTTCGTAAAATTTACAAATGAATTCAAAATAGGTTTGTATGAAGTCTATGTTTGGTCTTATTTCCCTTGACCTATCAATTAATTTAGGTTTACAAAGCAACATTTAAAAAGAAACATTTGGGAGAAAGAAAATTATACTTTTTTTCAAGGACAAGATGCATCGAAAAAAAAAAATACTTTTTGACCTTGCTGTGTTTACAATTTACATAGGCTACCATACGCACGTGCTTAAGACTTTTTTTTAGTATTTTCGAATGATCCCACTTAGCATGCGAGACGACATTACTTTTCACTATCAGAAGAAAGAAGGATTGGGGAAACCAAAATAAAACAACTTAATGGCTTGTCACTCGCTTTTCGGGAAACGCAATTTTTTTGGATATCTGCTTAAAAATGCAACATCGCCTTTTTATTGGCTTCTGGCCATCATATTTATCAAGCCTATTTTTTATTATCTATCCTGCACATTATTGATTGTTTTGGATAGACAAATGTGTTATTCCATAATACTAGATTTCATAGCTTATTGCGGTAGCTGAATATCTGATATTTTTGTTTCACAACAAATACAGTAGAGCTTATAACCAACCATTTATATAAGTTTTGAATTTAAATGAGGGGATGGTGCAAGAGTAAGTCGCGATGGTTACACCTTTTAATTTATTCCGTACCGATAACTAAAAAATTTCGTTGATAAGATTGTTGTCTGCCTAGTTGAAGGTGTGGTTACAATATACTTATTTTTTCTCTTTATTTCATTCAAATCATGGCATCACTGTGTTGACAAAGGAAAAATAATAATAAAATAAACAATTAATACGTTCGTTTTACAAAAAAATATATATGTATTTCATTACACCGCAACTTGTTTAACTTCTGGAGCATTGGATTGCGTCATTGGGGAATTCCTCTAAAATGCAAGGTAAATTACGTAAATATCCATATTTAACCTACTATTGAATACCATCATTGCTTCTTTCAAGTTTCCTTGCTGAGCAAGGCCAGCAACACTTTCCACGGTGCAAGGGGCGAGTCGTTACCTATCGATACCTTCCAGCGGCATCCGCCTCAACTCGGGGCCTTTTCTATGCAGCCAACGACGCGTGCACACGATCGGTGCTCGAGCACAGGTAGATGCAACATGCCGAGAGGGAGTTGGGTGTATAAAAGCTCTTGGCTTCCTTCTTGTCATGCACCAGACATCGTCTGATCAGCTCAGCAACACCTTCCGCTTTGCTTTTTACACTGTCATTATTATCTCTTTCCGTAACTCCATTCAAAACTTAAAAATGAATCAGGTAATGATTACACGACATTTTCTCTTGCCTTACGAGACGATCAATTATATGGAAGTTTTAAAAAATTATAATAAATAATGAATTCATACATTACAGATGATCATCTTTGCTTTGGTTCTCGCCGTGGCTGCTGCTGCTCCACAACGTCCCCACAATAACAGGCCTGGCCTTTTCGGTCAGCCGGGCGCAGTTGCTCGTCCTCCTGTTTTTCCCAATCCTCTTGGTAAGCCTCCTATTCTAGTATTTAAAATATTTATTGTAAGTCATGTACTTTAATTCGACTTGCTTTTTGTGTTAGGCTCCGGAACCGCTTCGGGAGCTGGTACGGCAAACGCTAATGCTGGAGGTATCTCTGTATCCGGAGTTGCTATCACGAGCGCCCAAAATGGGGGTTCCGGGCATGCAACCGGTACTGGTACCGTTGCCATGAACGTCCTTACTGGAGAGGTTTCTGGTGCAGCTGGAGGCAGCGGCGAGAGCCAAGGAAGAAAATAAGACCACAGCTGACTATAAAAAAAATTCCTATTGGCATTACCTGTACCATCGTCATCGAAATAACGGAGTTGACATGAAGTTTATTTCAATGTATTAAATCATGTTAATAATTGCCACTCCGGATCCGCCACATTTATAGGCAATGCTGTATCTCGTTTGCTTTGAAGATGCGCTACTCTTAATTGCTCCTTCCGATCACACATACTTTCTTTTGATTCTTAATAAATGCTACACATCGTCCTCAGTTTGAATTTATTTTACTTTAATATATTTTTTTTCAATATCCCTTTCTGCTTCGTTAATAATTAAAAAAATCTGAAAGGTTTCAAAAATTAAAAGTTCGAATAAAATACTACAATAAATTAACATCTTGCTAAATTGTTGACTTTATTTAAACTTATAGGTTTTATTACACCTTATTACTTACCTGGGAACTGTTTACTTAGAATAATATTTCGAACAATAAATTCCATCAGATATAATAAGTGTAAGATAATTTTAAGAAACAGTTTTATTGAATATAAACGAACCGAATAAAAATGATATAAATCGATATAAAAGAACGATTCTTAAAAGTTGAGAACCTGCCTTTTTGAACTTGTCAATTTTTGGTACCGGCGGTTTCGGCGATTGAAAAACCTCGACGAATTCACTTCCACTTTTGATAATTCTATCGTGGAATTCCGAGTTTAGTGACGAATTCGGCAAAAATAAAACCAAACATAAATAGTAAACCTTGACGAGTAGCTCAGTAAAAATTGAAACTTTCCTTATCACTTTTGAAATGATTTGACTGGCGGAAATGCTCACTCGATAAGGTGACCCTTTAAAAAGGGGTCCCTTTATAAGCGGATACCGGAAAGATACCAGGTCCGCTGCCACTTTACATAAGCTAACAAATAAATGGAATTCACAGAAATTCACTTTTCCTTCGCCGAATTAATCTGATAAACAACATCACTAACGCTGATTTCGGCGAGGGAAAACAACTAAAATTGTTCCCCGATTCACATGGACTTTTTCCAATCATAAGAAGTGAGAGACAATTAAAACAGGTTCGATACCTCCCCGTATCGTTCGTCTAAAAACGTTAGAAACCGAAACGTTTTTTTTTACTTTTCTTTTTAAATTTATTTATACATTTCTACTATGGTTACTTACGATTCATGTTTAAGTGTTAAAATGTTTTAATTGACCAAAAAATAAGAAAACAAAGCATTATCCTTTTTAATTAAATGGTGCGGTAAGCAACGGAACAATTTTCCAACGATAAGGATTGAACCGGATCGACTAATTTCAGAACGGTTTCGAAAAGTTTAAAAATGTCGGTAAAATAAACGGATCGATTCCGCGGTTCGGTGAAATCCGTACCGTTGACAGCATTTAATCTAAAACTATAGATATTATCATTTTTATAAAAAAAAAAGAAGAATAAGAGAAAACTTTTTTACAAATAAATAAAAGTGCCGTGGAGAAACTCAGAAAAACGAGGTGAAAGGGTTTTGGGCGACGTCTGATTTTGTTTGTTCAAAATAAACTACCGTAACTGGTTATATCCGGAGTATCGCATAAACCTTTTTCTTATTGGTGGCAATACTTATTGCAAGGTGTTTTCCGGGCAATAAAGAGAGAAAATTATAAGATTGCACCATCCACCAAAGAACAGAACTTTTTACGGTCGTACTAATTATTACGATGGGCTCAAGGTACCGGTATCAGAAGATGAAAGGATTATCGCCAAAATAACTCTATTCTATATTGGAATTAAAATAGGGGCCAAGGTAATTTAAAAAGTCCTTGTTTCCTATTGATTGTATAATTGATTGTATAATCACTGGCTCTGACAGTGTTGCAACACTCGAAAAAAGAAACTTGTTAACACATGGTAGTAGTACCCATACAGGCACGTAGTTACGCACTAAAGAAGAGGTGGTGTGGAATCTTTGCAAGGTTGCCTCCCTTCGTCCAATCACCTGTTGAGTTCAACCAGTTTCATAAAGAGCTGGGTCTCAACGAGAGGCTGGCGCGCGTATAAAAGTAGAGCGTTTCGCCATAGTCCGGTACCAGTCGATCCCGCAACGCACCGTCATTCAATTCTTTTTCCTTCTAAGGCATCATAAAATTAAATCAATAAAAATGAACAAGGTAAAGCAAATTTAAATATGCAAAGTTACATCAACAATATTCTTAAATCTTCATCGTTTTATTAGATGGTTATGCTTACGATTTTCGCCGTAATTTTGGCCGTGGCCGTGGCCAACCCGGCCCCTCAGCTCCACGGCGGTGTCGGCGGAAGACCTATTGGTCTTTTTAATCAAGGTAAGAATATTCTTTGAATCAAATCGAATTCATTGTCCTTAGAGATCACTTGATTGTGATTATTGATTTTGCATTGCAGGTTCAGGGACTGGCAGCGGCGCTGGAACGGTTAACGCCAATGCGGGTGGTCTCTCCATCTCTGCCGTCGGAACTTCCAGTGCCGCAAATGGCGGATCTGGTCAGGGCTCATCCCTCGCTACTGGCTTTGAGAACGTTTTCACCGGACAAGTAGGCGGTAGTGTTGTCAGCAGTGGCACCAGCTCCGGAAAATAATTCCTTTATTAAGAAACTTGAAGATATGGTTTCCTTTTCTTCTTAAATGTATCGTGTTACTCTGTGTTTTATCAATACAAAGATTTCTTGTTATGACTTTGAACCTATCTTACTGATGCCGCTTCCAAGAAGGTTTTTATCAGACGGCCAGCTGAGCTGGCGTCAGCTGGAGGTAGTGGCGAGAGCCAAGGAAGGAAGAACGAGCCAGCTAACGATCAGAAATTCATATCGGCTGTGTCATCGTCATTGAATCAAGAAAGTTGAAATTAAGATTATTCCACTATATTTTAAATCGTGCAAATTTTTGCCCCTCTCATTCTGCCATATCTATTAGTAATGCTGTATCTCGTTTACTTTGACGATGGGCTAGTATAATTAATAATGTTTTGGTGTTGACAAAAATGGCATAAGTGGAAACTACGTACGAACTACGTCAAGATATGAAAATTTATTTGCAATTGTTCATATTCAAACTAGAACACCAGTTGGGCGACACTGACTTCAATTTAGCGTCGTTTTGTTCGTCTGACACAAAAAACATTCTGTGTTTTCCAACTTAAGTGATGCATCCAACTGGTTACATCCGGAATACTGCTTAAAAACCACTTTCATATCAATCGCTAATCATGTTGCTTGCAAGATTGCCAGCCTTTTCCCATCAGACAGAAAATTATATGATTGTGCCATCGACATAAAAATAAATATTTTTCGTGGTACTTTTATTATACGATGGGCTCGAGGTATCAGTTGCTACATTTGATTAAAAAATGGCCAAAGTCATAAAGATCTCATTTCCTATTGATTTAATATATAACCATGTACACAACGTGTTTATGAATGTTGCAACGCTCGAAGAAAAACCCATCCGTAGTACCATAAAGAAACGCTGCTATGTACTCAAGGAGTGGTAGTGTAAAATCTTGGTTGGTTGTCTCCATTTGCTCACCTTCACATTTCGGGTTCAACCAGTTTCATGAAGAGCTGGGTCTCCACGAGAGGCTGGCGCGCGTATATAAGTAGAGCGTTTTATCTTAGTCCGGTACCAGTCGATCCCGCAACGCACTGTCATTCAATTCTCTCTTCTTCTAAGGCATCATAAAATTCAATTTTAAAAAATGAACAAGGTAAAGCAACTCTATATACAAAACCACGTCAACAAAATTTTTAAGCTTTCATATTTTTATTTTTATTAGATGGTTATTCTTCCAATTTTTGCCGTGATTTTTGCCGTGGCCGTGGCAAACCCGACCAATCAGCTTCACGGACATCCCGGTGGTATCGGCGGAAGGCCTGTTATTGGGCTTCCTAACCCCTTTTTTAACCAAGGTAAGAATATTCTTTGAACTAGATCAAAATCATTGCCCTTAGAGATGACATGATTGTGATTGTTGATTTTGCATTGCAGGCTCAGGGACTGGCAGCGGCGCTGGAACGGTTAACGCCAATGCGGGTGGTCTCTCCATCTCTGCCGTCGGAACTTCCAGTGCCGCAAATGGCGGATCTGGTCAAGGCTCATCCATCGCTACTGGCTCTGAGAACTTTTTCACCGGACAAGTAGACGGTAGCGTTATCAGCAGTGGCACCAGTTCCGGAAAATAATTCCTTTCTTAGGAAACTTGAAGATATGGTTTCCTTTTCTTCTTAAATGTATTTTGTTACTCTGTGTTTTATCAATACAAGGATTTCTTACCGTACAAACTTGACATTATCTCACATTCGCTCCAGAGGGTGAAGAAAGAAAGTGAATATAAAACGCCATAGAGCCTTCAGCATCGAAATAAATTTGATCCCATCATAGATAAGTCATATATATAAGATATTCAATTCATCTGAATCAGATTCATCTACGCGGCTGTGTTGTTGACTTAACAGACGTTCTTTACAACCCAAAGTCGAGACCCAAATATACTAGAATATTAATTATAAAACAGTTAAATAGCGAGTTATACAAATCCTTAATACGAACTTGCGTTTCTATACTGCGAAGCGTATAAGATCTAATATTAGAACTTCTCTTCTCAAGATTAGACAGTGAGATGTATAATATCTATCATTACTTTGTCATATTGTCATTACTATTGTCCAATCTTGTTACAGATTATTAGACCTGTAGTAGTACAAAAGTAAATATGTATCTAATGGTGATTTGGTTGCATAACTTATTGCGATTTCATTCTCTACACTCTTATATTTTTTTCATTTCCTGTACATCATATTTAATCTCTGTGGTTAAGGATCATAAATAATGAATAAATATTATTACGGTTCTAAATGAAAATGATATCTGTTCCATAAATGATATCCAATTTTTAAAACATACAACTGACTTTTTTTTCCTAATTTCCCTGTTTGCTAGCAAGGCAGCACGGAAGCAAGCTAGTGGGCCATTTAAATCACGCTAAATAAAATGAAATTCACAATAAACGTGAACGAATTATAATAAGTAGAATGTACTGGCCTTACTCGTAGCGTAGCTATTACTTTGGGAAAACCACTAAAAACACAATACTTCCATTTATGGGTTTGTTTTGGATTCTACAGCCATTCAAGGATACAGCTACCATACCATTTACATTGCAGGTATGCTTGGGCCTTTCCGCAGCTGTTTCCCGATTTCTTTTAAGCTAGCGTATGTATAAAAACGGACGAACTTCTTCAAAATTATCAGACAACGTTTGACCTTCGTCATTCAAACTCCGCATCGATTCCAGCTTGTGTCTAATATAATTTATATATTCAAAATGAATAAGGTACATATTATGCCGTTAAAAAGAAAAAGCGTAATGTAAACACATAGTTGCTAATAAAATTAAAACGGCAAATTTATCAATTTCTTTTCTCCTTTTTGCAAAAAAAAAAAAGATGCTGGTTTTGGCTTTCTTCCTGTCGGTGGCTACTGCCGCTCCAGCTCCTCAAGTAGGCTTAGCCAACCCACTTTTGCCCAACAATCCTGCTTTAGGACTTAACCCCCTCATCGGAGTTCCTGGTAATAAGTGACATTACTTTATTCGATATATACTAAAAAATGTCAATACGATACTGACTTTGAATTTTTTATCTTTTCTAAAAATGTGGCTCTATAAGGTCAAGGAAGTGGATCTGGAGCCGGAACAGTTAATGCTGGACCAGGTGGTCTTTCCATTTCTGCCGTAGGTACCTCTAGTGCATCTGGTGGTGGATCTGGCCAGGGAACCGGCTTGGCTACGGGCTCGGAGAATTTTTTCACTGGTCAGGTCTCCGGCTCTGCCAGCGGCCAAGGCAGCAGCCAGGGTGGTTTACCTACCTTACCCATCGTTGGTTAATAAGAAGAATAATTCGATTTTCCATTCATTTCACCTGTTCACTTTGGCTTCTCCTATTATCTTGCTTGAATGACATACAAAATTTCAGTACACTTAATTATATTATTTCTGCATATCGATCTTCTATCTTGCAGTCTGACTCGATTATTGCTAATACATGTATTAATGATTCAGTATATTTATCATCCATTCCATTCCAAAGCCAGTCCATTTCGACATCGAATAAATACATTTAAAAAAATTATATCGTGCTTACCATCCATTTATTTTAGAAAAATTAAGGGAATACCAAATTAGTTTTGGAATAAGCATGAAATATTTAAACGTAAATTTTTACAGTATAAAATTAGTGTGTGCGGAACATTCGACAAGTATAGTCGGTAGGCGTCTTATCATTTTCCCCTTGACCACGTTTTTTAACAGCCCACTCTATGCATACGTTAAACTTCTTTGATTTGAAACGACCTCGTGAAGACAAAGCGCTAGCCACTGTAGAGAGCAATAATTTTATATACCGTCAAGTCCATCCTGGTGAAAACATTAATCATTTAGATGTTATAAATGGTTGTACACATCTGTACCTTGTATAAAAGCGGCTGCTTTTTATAGAGCCACCAGAGATCAGTGTGGGAAGAGAGACGAAGCCTTTTTTCAGTATACTGAAAAACTTTCCACTCAAGCACAAGTTACACATATTTTTTGCGATTCTAAATATCATCTATCCATTTTTAAAGAGAACCATAAAAATGACAAAGGTTTGAATGAATTCCGAATCCAAACTTTATTTTTACTAACTATTTTTTTTTTATCTAGGGAATGTTACTGACTTTTTTTGTGTTGGTAATCGTGACGACTGTTTCGGCCCGACCGCAAGGACTCCTTGGTGCTCTGCTAGGGGGAATCGATGGTATCTTACACGGTGGTCATAACCATAATCATAACAACCATCCGAATGGAAACCGTCCGCTGAACTTTAATCCTGGACGGCCTCAATCAAGTGGTTTCGCACCCGGAGGCTTAGGAAACTTTCAGCCAGGTTTTGGCAATCCATTTGGTAATTCTTAAATTTAAAAAAAAAGCGGCAGTTTCTAAAATCCTGTAGAAAAAATATGTAGTTCTGATATTCTATTTAATTTGATTATCCAAAAATATATAGGCTCCGGAACGGGATCGGGTGCTGGAACTGCTAATGTGGGTCCTGATGGAAGCATCTCTAGTTCTGGTGTGGCTATCTCTAGCGCTCAAAACGGAGGATTTGGATCAGCTTCCGGTCACGGTACCGCAAGTCATAATTTTGCTACCGGCCAAAGCTCCGGTCAGGCAGGGGGGCAGGGACAGAGCCAAGGACGCTAATTGAAATAATACATTTTCTACATTTTTATTTCATTATTTTGTAAAATTACACTGAAAACCTCCGATAAATGGTTTAAAAGAAATTATAGGAGCCTGAATAAAACAGATGGGATAAAAAACACATAAAAAAACACAACAACAATATGCTTTATTAGGTCCGCTATAACGAAAATTAGGTAGTATTTTGTTAAGGTTTAAAGTGAATAGTTTTACGATTATCTAAAACTTCCAAATAATTCAAAATTTGCGCATCATCTAGTATAATAAATAAAGATAAAACAGGAAAATATAGCCTGCGTGTAAGCAACCATATTTGCAGTTTCAAGGGCACGATGATCTTAAAAGATATACTGCCAAAAGGGAGCGTCCTCTTTGGCTCTTTTGAGATGGGCCATCTTTCTTCCCGGTACCACCCGACTCGGCCATAAAATCTCTTATGTGTTCATGCGAATACGGCGTAAAAAAAAGCAGCATGTAATTGTGTATTCCGAAGATATGCATGCCATGCCATAAAATATGACCGCTCTTGACTGCAGTTTTATATTTTAAAGCAAAGAATATATTGTACTAGCGAGCGTACCAGGTAGTGTCATGAGAATTTTAGCAGAACCTTTTTAGGCATCATCAAAATATTTTTCTTAGAATGAAGCTGCAGTTTTATAATAATAAATGTAAATGACCCATCATTTATAAAGGAGTGCCGGCTGCAAAGGGCTCATCAGCATTCTTCAATGTCATCATCTGGATTCAAAAAAATTAAAATGTATAATGACCATATGTGAAAAATAGTGATATGATGAATACGAATATTATTCCACCATTTCGACTGTCGTCGCGTAAATGGGTTTTACCCAGCAACCCGAACTGAAACAAAGGCGCAGTGAGAATAAGTAATCTACACAGCTGCAAGGTCCTCGCACTCTCGTTTGTTGTTGTTTTGGTTTTAAGTAGGTAGGTGCTTGCGATAGGAGCTGGCAACAAGTTCTACACCTTTTGTGTCCATGACCTTCAAAATTTTCAAACTTTTGAATTAGGCATTCCCTGCTTTCTTATGCAACTCCCGTTGATTCTTTATTTTTAGAGTACGCATGGACGTAGATGATACACAAACTCCTTCGATATTATTAACAACCGTGAAGATAATTCAACTAAAAATTAACCACGCATGTTCTAATTTCAAAGTACTGTTTCACTTTTAAGAACAAGAATTCATAGCATCAATTTATCAATATAAAGTCTCGATTTAAAAAATGTGAAAATGTAAAACATCTACCTTCTAAATTATTACTATCGACAAAATAAAAAAAAATTTTAAGCAGGATTTTGTCCTACTGGTACTACGACTATTTGCTTTCAAAAATTCGAGGCCAGAGCCATATTTCCGGTTGCGGAAGAGAAACTAAAAATATCTTTTTCTAACGAAAAAGTGTTAGAAAATCTTTCATTATAGCCTATGGCGGTTTCGATCTTCGTAGACATGGATGAATTTAAATTTAAATGTAAATGTGAAAATTTTGAATCGCAACCAAGTCGAGGTCTATACGAACAACATGTACAGACATGTCATGGATATTGATGTCATGGACACGTATCAGATTCATACTATGGCCTGAACATTTGAAATCGAAGATAGGAAGGTGATTTCGAATGATAAAGAGATTTTCCAAAACAAAAGTATAAAAAACAGCCACGAAAAAAGGGTTTCGATGAGAACCTTATATTGTTTAAATCCTCTTAAATATACGTTCGACGGAGATGCGTCAAGGTTATTGAGGGATTCTAGGAAGTTACGTTAAAATAGTATTAATAACATTACACGCCTTTGGTGTCCATCCAAATATAAATATAGCCTTGAAGCCTTCTATACGATGATCGAACGGTATTTTTAAGAATAAAAAACATGTGAAAAGTGTGTTGTTTTAAATATCTATTTTTAGAAATAATGGAAATAAATTTGAATATTATTATTACCGTCATGGATGTGATTTATTATGATTAAAGAAATATATGTAATTCATAAAATACCCCATAATTTATCGAATTTATAAGTTTAGGCTCATTGGCGGTATTGCAATAGAGTATTCTGCAGATATTACTCTGAATTACAGACACATTAAGTATCTAAACTTCATTACCTATGAAACCGGTAGCAGTACCATCATGCAAGAACTCGATCTTTTACGTTTAATATAGGCCTACAACCCATTCTTACATTATAGTGAGATACAGTATTTGATTTGGTTGTGATAAAATGCATAATTAGGCTTGTGATACATACTGTAGTGCTTGTGAACCGGAAATATGAATTGATGAAATAATAAAAAAACAACGATCTATTATTCAACATTACCCAGTCATCAAGTGAATTATTTATTGTGTTTTCATTATAAAGTTCAACATCATGATTATCACTCTACATATTGATTTTGTTGCCCTCGTTTATCCCTGCTGATTGGTGGTTGACGAAGCAAAGAGAGACGGACGTGGCTCATTCTGGACGAACGTCTGTCCCGAGAATGATTGAGGAGCTCCCGACTGCACCGAAGGTTGCACGGGCTGAATCGGTTGATTTGGTTTAGGATCTATTGAGATCGAGATGGGCTGGATATTTGAGAAACTCGATGCGACCACGTTACTTATGGCTCCGGCCACTGTGAAAAAAAAACATGCAACAAGACCTTTTATATTAACTATCTGTTGTTGTTTGATTGTTTTATTGACTAGCCATCTACGAGTCTACGTTAAATATTTTTTCGACAAAAATCTATATCTAATAAATGTAAATCATTTTACGTTCAGCAGTATTAGGATGATTGTTTTGAGGGAAGGGAGAGACCAATCCGGCAATGCAAGCCACAAGGATCAATCCGATCGAAAACTGCATCTTTCTTTTCAATTTATATTAAAGTTGTAGAGAAAATGAAGAGTTAAGCTGCTACCTCGGACTGTAAAGCGACCGGTACTGAACGAGTGAGGGTCAAGACTGCTGGACCTGAAATAGCGGCAACTGGTTTTTATATACGATTTGGTTCTGCAACTTGTAAGCGATTCATACTCTGTATAAATGTATTCCCTGTTGCATTCGAGAAAGGAAAGAACCTTCAAAATCCCTGACTGTTTCTTCTACTTCCCCAGGTAGACCTTCGATTGCGCAACGGAAATTCTCATCAGGGAGTTTTTTACCCAAGATAACTATAATGATCATCATGTATTGCATAACATGAAATAATAACTCACTTCCCATATATTCCCTGGCGGACGGAAGTTATACTTTAAAATTGTTAGCAAAAGCTATGTTTTTTCTAGAAATAATGAAGTTATATTTTGCTCGAAAAAAGAATCCATCTGATTGGAAATTAGCCTCCGTGTTTCCAGTCATCGATAAAATACACTCCCTGACATAAAAATGGTTAAAAGCACTCTCATTAAACATATTAAAGATTTATTTGGCTTTTATTGGGTATATAGATTGAATAGAGACGAACTGAACCAAAAGTTGCTATACACCAATACGCCATTTAGAAGAAAGAAACATTTCCCCTTAAATCTCAAACTTTCACCAGTGACAACTTGCTTTCACTTTGATTCAATTTCGCAGCAAGCATTCACTTTAAAAATGGACCATTTATAAAAGATTTAGTCAGCCAGACGAATTGAAGTTGATCAGTAGTTTTACAAACATTACCTACTTATTATTATATCTCACTTACACTCCACAAAAAACGAACTCCATAGTTTGAACTTATTTTTCAAAGTTAAGTATTTTTCCTTTAGTAGACATCTATTATTCTTTTGACTGGTTTAATGCAAATATGCTACATTATTAAATGACTACCGGATAAAAAAGATACATGATTGATGTAACTTGTTTTTATTTAGATATTACGTCTAAGTCCCATTGGTGCTAGATTAACACCGGCACTACGAATTTAAATTGTGATTAATTATGTTTTGAACCAAAGAAGAACTCAAAAGCGTGGCTTTGTATTTTCGCGAAAGTAATTTTACTTTTATGTTTTTCATTTCAATTCATAATATCATATTTGTCACAAAAAGGATGTCACCAAAGTTGCGATATATCGGTTTTGTATCTTAACGAATAAATGGATAAGGACAAGAGTGGGATGACGGAACAAGGATTCAGATTCATCCCGAAGGTGAAACTCCGGTCAGAGAACTGACGACAGTGCCTTGCGGTCCCTGCGAGTGAGAGGCGGTGGCTACGGCGCTGATCCCGCCGGGAGCTGGGGCTCCGGGTGAAAAATGAGCTGTGTTCGGTCGGTTCCCTTGAGCTGCTTGAGCCGCGATCGGTTGAACTGAATTAGAAACGGCAGCATTGACAACGCTGGCGATGGCCGCATTCACTATTATCATAAAATGTTTCACAAATAAAATATTAAAATTCTAAAATAAATTCATTTAAAGTTACACGGGGGAAAATTCAATTACGTTGTTGATTGTTGATTCCAGTTTGGGGCCAAGGGATGGCTGAGACGAAGCCAAGAACGGCAACAAGAACCAACAAAGTGGCGTAGGCCTTCATGCTGGCGGATAGGTATTGAGAGTGGTACGGTGTCTGAAGTACAAATGTAAGCCGAGCGAGGACTTTGGGTGGACGAAGGATGGCAACTGGTGAAATCGCCAGGGGCCCCACTAGTTTATAAACATCACAAAGACTAGAAGGAACCTCTCGGAGGAGGGAAAATCAACAATGGGAGGGACCATAGTCGTATATCCTTCACCTGATGCTGCAAGTTGGGACGATGAAGCAATGGCATCAGCATCTAACAAGCTATCGTACGTGGATCCTCACGAAAGGACAGTCCAAGGTTGTCAGCCTCATTCAAAAAGCCAGCATATTTCGTCCAGCTCGTGCAAGAGGCAAAATTTATTTAGCATCTACCAACTACCATAATAAACTACGGTACCCAACCCCATATTTTCATATGAAGCCTTCTGAGAACACCATTTGCTATGAATCCTGTATGAAGCTTTTATTTTCCTCTCCATAGCTGTTGAACGAAGACGCCCTTGAACATCCTCGTTTCTTCCTTATTTTCTGCTGATTTTTTTTTCAAAACTATTTCAACCATATTTAGGATAAGGAAACATACGGTATGCTGTAATAAAATGTAAATTCTATGTACTATTGATTTGAGTTTAAGCAACAATTCGATTTCACATTCAATACACGTTTTTACATGTACTGTTTGGATTATATAACAAATGTTGGTACAATCAGTACCTTTTTTATTTGCTTGTAGTTAGGGACGAGAAAGTTTATTTCATATTAGCGCAACATGTGATATTTTCTTTTGAAAGTGTACTCACGGCCAGTTTCAAATCTGTGCGCCTTTTGAGTTTCTCACCGGTTCCTTGAATCATATTTTTTGCAAATAGAAACTGGTGACAATCACAAAATAACCTGTCTTAACTAGTTATTCTCAAAACAAGATACTAATACTGCGACATCATGGGTAAAACCCAACAACGTAATAGCAGATCAATCCTTGCCCCACATTGATGATGCATAATAAGTATACTATAGTCTATTCCGCCGCTTTCTGGATTGTATTGCTGAATACCATCAGCAGTGCGCAATAAATCAACATCACTACCGTAGTGTATAATCAGAAGGGAAAATATGGGTAAAATAATGTTGGCAAAACTACAAATGGCGCAAAGGGCTGCATTTCATGAATTATGTGAATCAATGATATTAAAGTACTTACACAGCGGAGATCAGGTACTTATTTATTCCGATACTTAAAAGTGCTTGGAGGTCTTTTTTCTGTGATTCATTTTATTTTTTTTGTTCATTCATTATGATATTGAATCAACGAAAAATAAAGTCCCCCGCGCACTTAAAAGTACCCGATATCCACTGTGTATTATGTTTACCTGAATTGCGTGAAATCCTAGTTGATCCTTATATATTTAAATAAAATTAATAATTACGGTAATATTATTTTTATTTGGGCATTTTCTTACCGATTGAGGTATGTTTAAAATAAATTAAGCTAGGTTCCATGTTTTTCTCTCTCCTTTTACCTTATACTCCATCTAACGCTGGTCTTAAATACCTTTACGTCTCTAATGGTTATAGCAAGAAACAGTTGCATCATACCAAGGTTTTACAGACGTTCTCCAACACCAATAGTGAACCTAATATTCCTATTAACCACAATCACACCGAAATTCTCATCATCATCCTTATTAACTGGGAGAAGCAATCAAACGACACAGCCGCAAACATTTAAAACATGTAATTTAATTTAATATATATTTTCTCAGTAGCTACGTTTTCTGCGTGAATAATCTGAATATCCATTAAAATCAGATCATTTCCATAATGTTGGTCCCAATGGATTCATATGAAACGGGATCAAACGAAAATAAAATCCTGACAATATGAACTGTGAAGGGTTAAACGAACAGGATATTAGCCTAATAATTTAAGGTTGGATCACCCTTTTTCCTAGGCGGTCATCCATTGTTTTGTTTATTTTGCTTTTTCAATTGTTTTTAAAGTAGGCCTATCTCCTCCTCAAAGAATTACGTATTAACTTAAATTCTTACTTAACAGACGATGTCACTTTGATTCGGCCGTGCTGAGCCGCATGATGTTTGCCGCATCCTTGAACCAGATCTTTCCTAAGTTTTTTTTTGGATGTGCAAATATGCATAAAACGACATTTTCTAATGGTTTGGCTTGGGAAAACCCATGAAAAAGACCAAGGTCTGCATTATCAGCAGCTACAACGTTAAAAGCGTTGACACCGATTTCTACTTCTCGTCAAAGGCCATCTAAAATACCATGTTTAAATAAGCAACGTATGTACTCCCCGCGTCAACTAGACGGTTTAGAACATCTTCGTAAGTCAGTATCGTAGGTAAGTTTATAAGCTAGCTTACTCTTGTCTGTAGAGCCACAGACGTCCGCTAATCCTGCGCTGAATCGCAATAGCTGTTCTGTTGAGTTCCCAAAGACCGTCAATACATCCTCGTTCTTCATTAAAAATGAACAAGGTATACTATTCGGTTGATATATTAAATTTAATTTTTAATTTTTATTTGTACGTACAAATAAAAATTAAAAATTAAATTTGGTTTGAAATCAATGGTCTTAGGGTCGTACCGACCCTAAGACCATTGAAAGTATGTTATAGCCTTTTTTTATGCAATACAAAGATTATTTTGGTGGCCCTCGTCTTTGCTTTGGTTACCGTCGCTATTGCTCGTCCAAATAAACCGAATAGACCGAATTTGTTCAACCGTCCTCATGTAGATCCTCTGGTACCCAAAGGTAATTGCATTTTGTGTAAAATTTTTAAAGTACCTGTATCATATATTGTCCAATAGTTTGGAAAATGGAGAATTTTGGTTCTCTTTTCTATTTTAATTCACAATTTGAATGGCTGAAATAGGTAGTGGAACTGCATCTGGGGCTGGAACAGCGAGTGTGAACGCAGCGGGGCTTTCCGTTTCAGGGGTTGCAATAACTTCTGCTCAGGACGGTGGTACTGGCCACGCAGTCGGTCATGCTTCGGCCGCTACCAATGTTGAAACCGGCGATGCTTCGGGTACCGCTGGCGGATCGGGTGAAAGTTCAGGAAAATAAACTGTGGAGCACTACAATAATGTCATGTACATCATTTGCACAATTATGAAACAGTTGAAACACGACCGTTACTCCGTTAGTGTAAATGTGTAATAAGAATACAGCTATTTATTCCTCATCATAAAATTTTATTATTATTTTTTTTTAATGCGAGGCTCCATTGAATGTCAAGTTATTATTCTTGCCCGGATACGAAATGGAAATAAAATAAAGGAAACGAATGCAATTGATTCCATTTAGTTGTCAGCAAATCACACTTACTTTTTACCAAATGAAATAGATTCTTCGCTCTATTTATCTAAAAGTCTATTTATCAGTGTCTAAATCGTCTTATTTCTTGAGTTTTTATTATAAATATGATGATGATGGGAGGTAATGAAAGACGCATTCATATTTCGCCATAGTTGCAGTGGAAATGTTTTAGTAAACAGATAAAATTTAAAAAAGGGCAAAAGGTTATGTTGACGAGTTGGATGGGTTTTTACATTAAATTTGATATATTATGAACGAAGAATTTATTTTGTTGAAATTTTTAAAAGTAATGCTTACTGCGCACTACATAATAAGTAATAATATAATTATCATAAAAATATCTTACGAATTAGTAAAAATTATTAATCGTAAGCTTAATTCAATTTTAGGCCTACTTCCTAAATATAATTGCGCAATTAACTGGAATCACGCATGCCTATATATTAGCGAAATGTACCATGTAATGAAAGTACGCATGAAACGATTTTCCTTTATGTATGAATTCCGCAGTTATGCATTGCCACAGTGGTGGTCTGTGGCCACAGTGCGCTTATTAGAGTGCTCTTTTATTGGTATTTATCCAGAAAACTCTAACGAGACATGTAGTCAATTCTTTTCTATGATTCAGCTATAAACACGAGTCGAAGGTTGTAGCATGGTTGTAGATACTCTCCTACTCCACTTACCCCGGGTCATCGAATATCCCCTCGAGTGATAGCTGCGTGTTTCTTCGTTTGTAGCTAAGTTATTTGGATTCCTACTAGGACCTCCCCTAAATTTTTACTTCGTCCTATCGTCCATTTGGTTCGTTCAGCTATAGACGCTATATATATATAGATAACGTTCACCCGTCTCTGTCGTGGTGTCAATTTCAAACTGCAAAACACTGCAAAACTGCTTCACTTACATTTCCGACTATATAAGTTGACCGAAAATACCATTTCGTTCAGTTTTCATTTGGAATTTATCATTTTAAGTACACAATCTTCACTAGTGTCTTTCTTTATTCAGCAATTTAAAAATGAAGGTATTTTAATATAAGTTGATCGTCGCATTCTTGAGTTTCATTTTTTATTTTAATTCAATACTTGATTACTTGAAACAATTTCCATTTTCATTTTCCAGGTTTCACATTTTTTTATTCTGTTGTCTATCTTTTTACTTGGAATTGTCGATAGCTCACCCCTCCTTCAAAATGGTAAGCTTTTCACTTTATCTCATACAACCGTCAAGCAATTGGAGAAGTTTTAGAACCATAACTATAAACATTTCCGTCCTAACTTTTAGGTCTATAAAAGACACTTTTTCCAAATGTTGAAAACTTGCTATCGTTGCAGATCAGAATGCGCACCAGACTTTGAACTTGGCGACTCATCAATTGATGGCCAACTCGGTGGCCAATACCGCCGCCCAGTTACAGTATAACCAAGATCAAGCTAGAGAAGTTCAAAGGAGGACTGGATCCTCATCTAGCGTCGGCAACAGAAATACTGGGATGAACGCAGGTCGCGATAGAGGCAGCATTTCAATCAGCAGCAGTGCCAGCAGCAGTTCTGCATCTGGCGAAGGTTCGCAAGGCGTCTCCAGTTGGGCTTCCGTCAGCCAACAATCTTCCGGAAACAGAAGGCAACAGCAGAATACGAATACTGGACGAGTTTCTGATGGAACATCGAGTTCTTCTGGAGCCAGTCAGGTTGACCGAAATAGCAATCGAGGAATTCGTGTTACTCGTCCGCCCAGAAGAAGTCTCTGGACAACGACGAGTTCCAGAAACTAGTCTGAGATATGAATTCTTAACGTCATATTACAAAGGAAGAATAGTGTTGCGAGGCAATTAATCTCTTAGAGAAATCATTCAATGTCTATTCTTTATTGCGCCTTACCAATAAACCTCTTTTCATGAATAAAAGATCCCGTAATAACTTATCCGTAATTCAGACGGCGTTATAGATAATATACTTTAGTAACATGGAAACCGGTACCCGATGAACAGGAGATTATTAAGGACGGTTAATAGTAATGCAGAGGTTCAATGCAATCGAATTTCAAATGTGATACGTATTAATCCTTACACACGAGTCATCATTCATCAGAGATATTTTAAGGATAATAATAACCGATAGGCGTCCACATAGCATGAAAATTAACGAGACGGACAGCCATTCAGAGTTCGATACGACGAACTGCGTGGAAACCTTCGAGGCTTTTATCACAAAATCACGAAAGATCATGCATAAAATAAATTCTACTTCAATCAAATGAGGCAAAGAACAGTTGTTTTTAATTTAGTGAATTAGGAATAATTCCCTCCAGACGCTGGCAAGTGCTCGCTGAGAAGAACCTTTTGGTTAACACTTACTTTGATGATCGATATTAGGATTGATTGAGAAAATGAAAATAAGATGAATCTAAAGAAAAAAATGACAAATCCCTAAAAAAAAAAAAACATATACTGGATCAAACGATCAGATACTACCATTCAAAAACATAAGTTCAAGATTAACCAAAGTTGGCGAATTTTTTTATTAAGATATCTTTGCAAGTCTTTCGAATTTCAATCAAATGTTCTGCCACAGGTACAGTTGGGTGGGGATTAATAAAGATGGAAACGAGCAACAATAGGCCACAAGAAACAAACAACTAAGAATTTATAGTTGTTGAATCTGTCAACATGCTATGATTGGTTTACAATGGTTCAAATGGCGGTCCCAGACATGGCAGCACGGAGAGCCTTGAGACGAGGAACGAAAAATGATTCTAGAGTTGTAGCGCATCGGGCGATGCTAGAATTCTTTTCATTGTAGACAAAGCAGTTGGCGAAGATGAGCGTTACATCGCTGATGAAATCCACCAGTCGCTGATAACGACGCTCCTGAATCTTGGACTCGATCATCCGCAAATCCATTGGTTGCTTTATCACCTAGAATACGAAAATAGATAATAAGGCTATTTCTAGAATATCACAATATACGATGCTTACTTGATAATAATCTGGCACATCCTTTTGGTTGACTGGGAGCCGGAAGGGCCACGAACTTTTGTGAGTTTGTAGATTGCGAAGGAGTGATCGGAGTTCTTCGTAATCAGAGGCGCAAAGCGTACGCGTGTTGGCATAATTAAAAGGCGAATCGGGATTGCAGTTGGGACAGGTGTACTCATCAATGGCCTCTGATTCGGACTGGAGAACACCTACACATCGGCCGTGGAACCAATCTTGACACTGATCACAGCAAATATAGAACTGTGACTCGTCATACGGAAGACGGCATAGGCAATACAGCTCTTGATTTTGAGCGCCCTCCTGTGTGTCATTTATAAGTATAATTATAACCAAACTTGATTATATAAAGGTAAAACAAGAGACTTACGTGGTTTTGATCCTGAACTTGCCGACAGCCTTCGCAAACAAATTCGCTCATCGTTTGACTCATGGCTTCCGTGATTCCGACGCAGTCGCCATGGAACCAGTTAGAACACACGTCGCAGCCAACATAGAACTTGGTATTGTCATACGGCTTGCGGCAGCTGCAGTACAGCTTTTTCTTGGATGCAGCAGTTCCAGCAGTCCCTTCGGAAGATGTTCGTTTCCTCTTCTTAGCTGATTTTTCAGGGCTATCTCCTTGGATCACAGGACTCTCCAGCGCAGGAGATCTTTGATCTTTGGTTGAGGGTTTCCTCTTCTTTTGACTTCGAGGGGGTGTTTTGACCTAAACCAAGAAATAACAAGGTTACATTTATCAAAGTGTTTTTAATATTTATTCTTAGCCCTTTCCTAAACAAATTTACCTTGGGAGACTCTGGGGACTGTTTTTCCTTTTTAATTGCAACTAGATGGTCCGGACTGTGTGAATTAGTGGCAGCAAGCGAACCAGACTGCGCTTGAGACCGAGGAGGTGATCGAACAGGCGAAGATGGAGGTTTAAGAGCAGCAAGTTCTTTTTGAATGGATACACGCAACTCCCTCTCCAACAAAGTTCGCTTCCGGAGTATTTCCTTCTTGAGAAGTTCGGAATGTTTGTTTAAGATACCCTGGAGTTTGGCTTGGGCATTTTGATGGCGCTTTTCTTTGGCACGTTGAGCAGCTTTGATGGAACGTTCTCTTGACTTTTGATCACGAAGGTCTTCCCCAGCTGCTGACATGTTAGAAATACTTGGCCTCGAAGCAGCTGGACGAGATGTGGGAGTAGTAGGTGTTTCGAGCGCTCGGACGGCCTTTCGAGCTGGTGTTCTTTTGGCATCAGATGAAAGGGGAGTTTGAACTCCGTCGAGTTCTTCATTCCAAGAAGAACTTGCTGTTCGTTTTCTAGCTGCGGTGGAAACCACTGGTGGCAAAGCAGGAGATTCAAAGTCACCATCATCTTTTTTCTGCTTCTCCTATAAATAAACAGATAGGGAAAAATAAAAATGGCAAATAATTAAATTTCTAAGTCGTTTCCACTGTTTACCTTGGAATCGTTGATATTGAAGTAGCTTTTGTTCAACGTCTGGATGAAGGTTTTCGTGCTTGAGTGCTTTGCGGATAGCTTGTTGGATGAAATCTGGCGTAACCACAAATTCTTTTTCCGGAGATTTAGGAGTTGCCGTCACGATTGGAACTGGCTTGGTGACGGGTGTAGTTACAGTAGATGTGGGGGTAGTCGTCGTCGCCGTTGTAGTAACAGTGCTTGCGACGGTAGTGGAAGCAATGCTAGTAGCTGCAGTACTAGTTGGGGTTGATTTTGCCGTGGTTGTTGGTGTTACAGCTGCAGTGGTGGACGGTGTTGCTCGAACAATAACTAAAAATTAAAATTAAAATTAAAATTAAAATTAAAAAGATATAAGGACATTAAAAAAAATAATAAAAAATTCAAGTTATAAAACAAAGAAAATCTAATTCTTACGCTGTTTAGGTCCGGTTTGGCCACCGATTGCGATTTGAGATTTGCCGACCTGCTCTTGAATGGCTGCTAATTGTTGCGGCGTTAATGTTCCACCGTGCAAATTTTGAACGACAATTTTCTGTCCTTGAGGTGTATGAAGGATGATAGTTTGCTGTTTGTTAGGTACAGTAGGCGCCGAGGAAGTAACAATCGCTGTTGCAGTGGTGGTGGTGGTAGTTACTGAGCTTGTCGTTTGTGTGGTCGATGTTGTCTCACCAGGTTTAGCTGCAGTAGAAGCAACGGCGAGCATTGGTTGCAAAGCAACGTTTGGGACAGAGCTACTTTGAACCAGGACTTTCTGACCATTGACAACGCCCACTTGCAGCTTGCCCGATGCCAATTGCTGCGCTAGGGAGTTATTCCCCGAAAGCATAAAATGTTGCTGTCCAACAGCGATTTTCTGACCAGCAGGAATGGATTTGACTAATATCGTCTTGTTGGTTGCAGCTCCAGATGCGTCGGTTGTAGTTCCCACGGCCGCACTGGCATTCACAGAAACACCAGCTTTACCCGAAGCATTTGGCTGGCTGGGATTGACTATGGATAACCGTCCGTCTGGTAAGCGGAGCAACTGCTGCCCAGGCATCAAACCTCGAATCTGGATTTTACCATCTGCACCTTTGATAATCTGTAAACTTTTCCCGACAGTTTGTGTAGCAATCGGAGATGCTGTTAGGGTATTTCCGGCAGTAGTTGTAGCAGGAGAAGGAGCTATCAGCTGCAAGGTGCCTCCACTTGAAGTTGCTGCAGCGGCAGCTACTGCGGTCGTTTTGAGAAGCTGAATCGTCTTTTTTCCGTCAGCCCCGATGACTATGCGGCGAGTATAAGTTGGAGTGCCAGTGGCTGCACTGGTTGTGACCAGCGATGCAGTAGTTTTAGTACCAGTTAAAGTTGCTTTGCCACCCGAAACAGCTGAACGTACAGCAACCGATGTTCCAGTTGGAGTAGAAGTAGCGTTTTTCATCTGGTGAGCTGCTCTCTGGGCCCGTAACTGTTGCTCCGCTTTCTCTTTGAGTTCTTCCATCGTAAACTTGTTAGCTCCAGTAGACTGTGGTGTGCCTGCTGGGGAGGAGATCATTTTAAAGTTTGTATTTATTTTCAATTAAATACTAACTAAAAGAATCAGGAGTAAAAAAAAAAAATTTAAAAACAAACAAACAAAAACAGTACCTTTGATACGAGTCATATTGGAAGTGGGTGTGCTTGATGAAGAGGCAGCGGCGGCAGCGGCAGCAGCTGCAGCGTTCGCAGCAGCCCGTTCCACACGTTCATGGTAATGTTTGATGACCCAGAGGTCCAATCGATCTTCATCCACCCAATCTTCGGTAACAATGGGCTGTGAAAGCCTTGGAGTCTCCACCATTTTACGTTTCCGAAGGCCGGAACGTGACGGTGTTATTTCTCGTACTGTTTTCGGGACATCTAGAGGGATTATGACACGGCGCTGGAAGTATTGTGTTCGTTCCAAAAAGCGACCGACGTGTCTATGCTTCAGAATGTCTGTTGTGATGATCTCTGTTTCAGTGGTTAGTTGGTTTTTACCATCGGCACTGGAACCAGCGGCACCGGATCGGATTGCCATATCATCCCATCTTAGACAAGCCCAAAGGATCCGGAGCTGAAGTGCGGCAGCGCCAAGTGACTGGAGGCCATTCGTTCGATAAAACCAACAGGTCTTGAAAACAGGACGAGAAGAAGGATAAGGCCAAGCTGTTGAGTTGTTTTTTGATCCATGATGAAAGCCTTGCACGTAACCCTGAGCAGCTCGTCGCGCTAAGTGTCGTAGCTCGTGGTCGGGTAAAACGAAGATGGTTTGCTTTTTACTCTTCGTTGTATACGTTGACATCATGGGGTACTGTACAGGTATCTTTCGCTTCTTTTTCACTTTGTTCCCACTAGGAGTAGTCTGATCCTGGTCACTTATTAGTCGCCGGAGTGAGACAGGGCCCTGGGTTGAATCACTTGAATACATTTTTCGTTTTTCCAAACGAGTTTTTCTTTTTTCTTCTTCCTCTTTATCCTTAGCGATTCTGGAAACCAAAAGATCTACATTTCGACAGGATGGTGAATAACAGCGGTCTCCGGCGCATTTAGACGAGTAGCATGGATGGATACGAAGTTGGGTACGGAGATTCTCGAGTAGAGCAATGGCACCCTCAGTTGACAATGGCTTTCTAGGTGACTGAGCTTCGACGTTGTCTCCTTCGACATCCACGTCAACTTCCTCTGAGGGCTCCACTTTGGTCGCGATCACAGCTTTCAAAAGGTTCTTTTCTTCAGCCGTCTTGAGCTTCACACGCCACTCGAGCAGCGAATCAAGCTTGGCCTTTTTCCCTGTTTTGGAATAGACCCGTCGATCCGAGTCTAAGAGAGAAGCACTGATGTCAACTAACTCCATGGCTGGATCAGTTAAAGGAATTTCGTAAGGTGTGATTCCCACCCCTGGTTCTTTATGAACATGGCGAGATTCGGTTTCTAGAAAAAAAAAAATATTTAACAAAGGTACTAATAAAAAAAAAATAAATAAATTACTAGTAAGGTACCATCATAAACAACGACACGCCAAGGACCAGCTCTCAGTCCGCACTGACGGGCATCCTGGCGTCGAACTTGCCGTGTCGAAGACAACCATCGCCAGCCCCATTGCCCGTGAAGTCGAAATTCTTCTCCTTTGTGCTTCCATATCTAGAAGGAGAAAATGGAAAAATTATTTAAAAAAAAAAATACAGTAGGAAAGAAGACAATAACAAGTGAAATCTACTCAAATATTAACCTGGTGTTTAAGGCCTTTGGTATAGTGGACGGTATGAAGCCTATGCATTTCCTCTTCTAGTTCCTTTTCTTTCTTTTCCTTTTTATCCAGCTTCTTTTTCTCTTCGCGATCGAGTGCTGTCTGTCGCTGAAGTCGAATATGGCCTAGTGATTCATGCCATACACTTGTGAAAGCAACAGGTCGTATACAAGCAGCTAGGACAGTTAGAACCCGTCCCAAATCGTACGGTGAAACACAAGAGTTGACAGCAGATATCCACGATTTGCGCATAGTGGTCCAATTCGGATGCATAAATATAGCTGGTAGTTGTGAGTGAAGCTGGAGTAAGCTAGTACGGACGGTTTGAAGTACGACTGTTTTTAAACCGCAAGTTGGGCCGATCCACTTGAATTCACCCTGACCAGTAAGGGAGAATTTATGCGACAGATAACGCTTTCGGTCTCTTTCTTCAGCCGACTGATTTTTATTGAGGGCTAACGGGTTTGTGGAATAGTGGTTGACGTAGCTCTTTTGGCGACCTTCCATGCCCAACTTGAAAATCACTTCGGGGACAGGCGATTTAGTGGATTTGGTTGAGCCACTTGTCTCCTCTTTAATCGGCCCATTGGTAGCTACAGATGGCCGCCGTTTCGGATCGTTGTATGTCCGTGGAACGATGGTTCCTGTCTTGGTACGAGTAACATGCAGTGCTTCATCTGACGACGTCGAACTTTCAGGTTCGGGTTTAATGAGCTCTGCTCCCTTGCTTTCCGATTCGACTTGAAGCTGTTGCATAAAGTCGTCATCCATGACACCACACTCCTCGACGACTTCTTCTTCTGCTACTTCTGTTTTTGTAGCATCTTCTAAAAGTAATGATGGCTCTTCTTCGACAACTTCATGTTCTTCTTCTTCTTGTTCCTCCTCATTCTTGACTTTCAAGGCGGCTGCTTCTTCTGCCTCCTTAGCGGCCTTTGCTTTCGCCGCTTCTGCTTCTTCAATTTCTAGATAGGACTTGCTGGACCCTAAAAGAGAACAGAAAATGTAAAAATTCCTTGAAAAAGTATCTTTCATCAAATAGGCAATAGCATACCTTTAAATTCTTTCGTTAGGGCTGCTGTGACAGCCATCTGTCGGAGAATCTCCGATTGCAAGCTGTACAGCTCTTGGCATAAGCCTTTTTCGTACTCGATCCGATCGAGTCGTGAAAGCAGCTCTTCAAACTGGAAGACGCTAGAATAATACCACGTTTGACGCAATGGCCTTTTAGTATCTGCATCGTCCACAGCAGCCCTCTTTCGGTTCTCCTCTTCTACTGCTTCCTCGAGACCGTCCACTTCTTCAACAAAGATCCTTCGAGAAATAAACCAGTACTTGCGACCATGTCGATCAAAACCCAAACAATCCTAATTGGAAAACGAAATTAGACCACAAAAGAACGTTAAGACTAAATTAAAACTAATTATTCTTACTTGTCGACAAAGAAAGCCAGAGCGCTCCACGTCGCTTACACAGTCCGTTACGCCCTTGCACTGTTGGGCTGTACAGATAGGGCACTGCCAATCTTCGTTTGGAACAGTCTTCCAAAGGCGGGTCGAGACAGTGAAGGTGGTAGACGGCTGGACAAGTTTCACAACAGAGAAGATCTCCCACCTTCTGGCACACTCGACAATGGTCATTATACTTAATGTTACCTAAAATTTCGATAATACTTAGTTAAATGGGCACGATTAATACTTGAAATAATTACTTAAGATACCTTCACTCAGAATTTCTTGGCGGACCGAAGTGTTGCAGAGAAAATGATCCGTCAAGAATTTTAGGACTTTAAGTCGGACGGAACAACTAGTGAAAGGATATTCGCACGACTCGATGAGACTGAGTGCTGGGCCAAAAACCACTGGGTCACTTTGGAAGTAGACTCGGAGGACCTCGGGCCAAGTGAGGCTGTCGGAAAAGTGGAGCATAGAATTGATCGAGTCCTTCTGATCCAATGGACCGAACCAGGTTTGTTGAGTATCCTCTTCACGGAGCATAGAGCGAAGGAGTTGGACGTGTACCTCCGCTAACAGATGTGTTAGCTCTTCGGATTGCAGTGCGGCCATAAAATCCTCCAGGCGAAAGGGAGACAATCTCACCTTTAAAAAAAATAATTATTATAAAATCATTTTAAAAATTCGAATGATAAAGTAATTCGTTTTTTATATACCTCGCTGCTAAACTTGCGTAGAACTTCGTAGATAGCGCAGGCAGGGAGAACTTCGTGGTTCGGTAAGAGGAGGTCTTCGGACGATTTGGGTAGTTCTAGACGGGGAACTTCTCGGTCAGACTGAAGCCAAAAGGGTTGAGGTGTAGCAGTAGCACTGCTTGGCCATCGTCCTGACCGTACTACAGAGCTGCTTAGGTTTGACAGGGACTCACAGTCTGAATCTCCGGCGTACTCCATCAGCTCGGCCTCCGAATCAGAAGGAGCCAAATCTGGATCATCACTTTCCATTACGTCAAGTTCTTCGTCCAGTCGGCTGTGCCTTCCTTCCGAATCGCTGCCCGAGTCAAAATCGGAGCCATAATGATAGTCGTTTCCTCTAGTTACAACCAAGGAGGGCCGAGGTACGTATGCTTTACCACCCCTATTTCCTCGCGTTCCAGTCTTACGTCCACGTTTTCGAAATGGTGTTACAGAGATGTGTTTACGTGCACTATATATCTGAGATTGGCTGCCAACACTGCCATTGGGTGATGATGCCCGGGAAGGTTCATCACTCTCCCGATTCAGCAACCATTTTGGTTTCTAATCAAAGGAAGGAAGAAAAACAACATATAATTTAAATATTATAGAAAATGTTTAGTTGGAATGAATTCAACTTAAATTATATCAAAGGAATCAACATGAAAGTGCATAACAAAGTTGTGCATCATGTGCATGTATGTAAACATACACCTAAGTAAGATATAAACATCCATAACTTAACTTGAAAAAGAAGTTCACCATCAGAGAAAAAATTATTATTAAGGCTAATTAGTGTTTAGTGCTTTGAAAGAGGTATAATAACAGAAAGTGTCAAAATACTAAGATATCAAATTTAAATTACCTCGATCCCACTATTGCCGGCAGTGGACGAACGAGCATTCAAAAACCGAGGAGATTCGTGCAGACTTTGACTCTTAGGTGGCCGGCCTCGTCTTCGACCAAGTCTTGATGACATGATACAGTGGTGACAGGGTGATGGTCGAAAAAGAGCAAAGTTGAAAAAGCCGGATCGTCTAAATCCGGGCAGACGCCTCTACAAGCTTAGTGGTGTGTTTTGTAAACAAGGTTGACAGGGCGCCAAAACTGCCTTCAACGTTCAACGGATAGCTCCCCCGTTTCAACAGTGTATAACGGCCATCTTTGATTCAGTCACGTGACTAGCAAAGGCTCTACTCGTGTGGAAGATTTCTTGGCTAGTTGAAAAATTTGACGATTTCCCACTAATCACCATGCACTGTAAACAAGTATCCAATAAAATTGAGGAAAAAATCTCGAATCACTGAGGAAAACTTTGCAGATAAGCCAAAGATGCGGTGTTAAACAGTAAAGGACGCGAGAATTCCCGGTTTTTTTCACTCTTCTTAGGGGTTGCTCAGTTCTCTTTTTCATAGGGTGGCAAGCTCATGAAAGGACGCGTGTGATTGGTTGTCTTGGAACCAATCAGAAATAACGTATTGAACGGCTCGAAATTCAAACACTGAATACTCTTTCAATTTGATTTTGCTGTGTTTTAAAGCACGAATAAAAGATAAATGGTGTGGAATATCTGTAGTATTTTTTGGTATTCTTAACGATGAAGGTAATGGAGCATCAGAATAGTTTCGAAATTCAGCACCGACATACAACCGAATTAAGGTAGCAATGTTAATAACCTAAACAATGATGCAATGATTTTAGTATCTATTTGCATATTCTTTTCATTCTTAATGAAACGTAGAATTAAGTAGGTTCAAGGCCTTTTGCATACCTTAAAATAATCCAATTATCACCCTTAGTTCTAAAACGTGAAAATTATTTTCTATTCGCTGGTAAACTCCATTTTTTAGTATGTCGTTTATTCGAAAAGTAGTACGTGTGACGAAACCCGTGTTATATGCCCTTTAAAATCCCTGATTGACTATAAATAAATTCCATGGTTTTAACTTTTATCGTTTTATAAAAATAAAAAATACTTTAACTAAAAATATGGCAGCGCCGCAATAATTCACCGGACCGGGTGCCAACTAGCGACATTTTTAGAAATTTCGTCTGCTAGAGCAGCTATCATATCTAGCTTATTCCTGTTTTGCTCTAATGCTCTTTGCTCTCCGGATTCTTGTACTCGCAGTCTTCATTGCGGCGTGCTCTTAGAATTACCTGTAGATTTACTCAATAGTTCTGATCATTTGATAGCGGTTTTGTTGGCTGTTCTCGTGTTGTCACAGATCTTCTAAAGTCCATCTGCACAGCGTTCACAGTTTTAGCCAGGTTCCAGTTATTGTTTCTATTCTCTTATTGCTAGAGCAAAAAATAACCTTGATGCGTGTTGGCATCAGGTTGGCATTCACATCTGTTCTAATTTCGTAAAATTTATGTTTTGATTTCAGGCTAACTTTGGCGAAAGAAAAACATGTACAAACTGCAACCTTTGTTCAGTAGTGCCCAAGAGACACCTCTGCCGAACTGCATTTACCGAATGCCAAAAATATCTAATAATTTTGCCCATGATAAAGCAGATATTAGTAACAATCTGTTGTCACCTAAAAAAACATCTCCTGATGTAAGAGCAATAACACCTTCATCTACATTTATCATATTAATATCACAGAATTTTTAAAAAACTTTCATGCATAACAACAGTAGAATCTTTTAATATTAAAATTTATTTCTGTACAATGTGTTTTAAGAATCAATTAAAGTTAATTTTGAAAATCACTTATTTTTCAATCAAAAATTTTTAAGGAAAAACTTGAACTAATTTGATTGCTTCGTCCACTAGGCTGAAGTCCAAGAATTGGAAAAACGTTGGAATGAGATAACATCAAAACTTCATCGCCTGCAGTCAGACATTACTACTATTCAAATCCTCTGCTTTCATGGATACACCTGTGACGGTAAATTAATGCAAACCTATTGTATTTAATTCGAAAATTTTCTTTCATGAAGTTTTAGCACAGCCGGTATTTCCCAAGATATCTGTTCAAGAAGTCGGTCTTCAGCAAGATGCGCTCATCGGGCGTATATCTATCCTAGTCTCTTCTTTGTCCGAGCTTAGATCGAAATTGACTTTGATGCACGATCAACAGGTTTTCCACAAACGCGTTTCTAATGCAATTAGCTTGCGTGAAAAACTCGCTTCTAGCTTTTTATCATTATTATCGTCTCGGTAGAACGGAGCTGGTTTGACCGTTTTGCAAATCCAGCAAAAATCATTATTGGATCGTATCGTGGAACTCAACTGACGAAATCAAACTCATAAGCTCAGGCTCTTGGCAACAACAACAACAATCATCACTGAGAAGTCCAAATGTTGCTCTAAATATCGAGAACAACAAAGAAGTCTTACTACTCGGAGTAATTGTTTTCTACCGAAACCCTTGCACCAAATGCAGATCTAACACATAGGATATACTCTAATCATCACATATTCTGAAATTCAGGGCATGAATGTAACTTTTGTCAGCTATGCTCTTTTGTGAATGTCTAATCAGCAAGTGGAATGCATTAAAATGAACTGTTGCACTTGTAAGCCAAATTTAAATTACAAAAATTGTTTTGCAGAGTGACGCAAGGTTTCCAAGATCTGGTTATCAGAGCCAGCCCCAACAGACCACCCCACTCGCTTCCACTGGTTCAACGTCAGTTACAGAAGCTTGGGGTGGTAGTTTACTCAACAACTCACGTTCATTCAACGGCGGCTTCCAATGGAAAATTGACGGAAGATCTGAGAAATTTTCCTTCGCTCAGATCCAAAGCTGGAGCGCTCTAAAGCGCGAATGTGTATCACACTCATCTGGGTCGAAGGTATTCGTTCTTATATATTTTCTTTGAAATGTTTTTCCTTTTAAAGCTTACGTAAGAGACGCAGCTTCTGCAGCAAAACTCATTTTAGAAGCCATAACATAAAAATTTTATTTGTAACTGCCATTGAAGTATTTCTTAAATCTTCTTTTTGCTTGTTTTTTTTTTTTTACTCAGGAGGAAGCGACGAACCGTCTCTAATGGTTTCCCCATCTACCCAGTCTACGGCCATTCAGGGAGAAGCGAATATTATTCGTTATTTGAATCCGACTAGTGCCCAGCCTTTTGGACTACGAAAAGCTACCCGTTCATGCTGCCCGGCTAGACCAGCTACTAGACATGACGGATACAACATCTCCACTTGGATCACAAGGAGTAAAGAAAGAACGAGCTAATGCTCTTCAGCAGCTGGAGAAACTTCTTGACATTAGGTCACACCAGAGAACCCAACGCCGTAGGTTTTGCTCTTTACTCTGCACTGGTCAATGCCGGAGTCATGGAGAAAGAGATCGGCAAGAACGTCAAAGCTTTATTGGATTGTTGCCGTTCATCTTTGCAACCTGTCGCATCAAAGGTATTTACCTCTTCAATTTTAAAATAATAATAAACTGCAGATTTTTTACTCAGTCTTTCGTTGGTCAGTTTCGATTTTTCCCCGTAACTGTAACTATTGAAAGTAGTATATTTAATGGGAATATTTGTAGCCTTTAAGGGTTTTATTTTATCATCTGCCTAATAATTAGTTTGGTTTTGTTGTTTTTAAAAAATCTGCAGTGCTAGTGCTAGAGGAGGGAAATGCACACAATTAAACACGGTATCCAACATATTGTAAATCACTGCCAGACCAACGATGAACCACGCGCGAAATTGGAACGTTACTTGACGGAACTAGGAATCACCTTCACCACGCTAATTCATCCGGCGGTCTTCACCGTTTCAGAGCTTATGGAACACGTCATCTGTATGCCTGGGCTTCATGCCAAGAACCTCTTTGTGAAGGATAAAAAATCTGGGAGCTTGTATTTAATAACTGTTCGTCACGATGTTCCAGTTCAACTCAACGTTGTGGCCAAGCTAGTAAAGGCCAAAGAGTTACGCTTTGCTGATCCGGATGTGCTTTTAGCAGTGCTAGGTGTTCCTCAAGGCTCTGTAACCCCGTTTGCTCTTATGAATGATGCTGACCACGTCGTCACCTTTGTATTGGACGAACAGCTATGGAACGATGATAGCAAGATAGTTAATTTTCATCCATTAATTAATACGTCGACTACTGGCATAACAGTCGCCGGATTCAAAGTCTTCCTCGACGCTAGTGGCCATAAACCAGTCATTATTCAGCTATAAACTCGAATTAAATCAGTACTGCTTAATAAGTAACTGTTGTAGGAAATAACAACTCCAGAATATCTTGAGATTTGTTAAGCTGTTGATTTAATTCGAAAGTTACAGAATCGTAGACATCTCTCTGAATTTGAATGACACCACAACTTGAGGCATATCAAACAGGTGTAATGTCGTACTTCCAGAATACATTTAATTATAATGAGGTTACCATCATGATTCTGTGCAACACTCAGTAAGGTGGTTTGTTGACGAGTTTTTTTTTTCTTTTTCCCTATGACCTCTATCGTTTGGCTGGGTTTTCTTTGATTGGTGATCGTGTGAATTTGTGTGCAATACACCGCTTCTTGTTTTAACTCTGGCCCACTCTTGAATGAACTCTTTTTCTTATCTACTTTTTGTCACGACATGGATATTTTACCATTTTGCCTGAGTCAAAAGTGCAACAATAAGATAAAGCTATGAATTTTAAATTTCAATTTTCAAGTCCCGATTTTGACCTTGCCATATTTCCTCCTGCTCGTTTTAATCTACTTGGAAACCGTTGTGATCATCACGTTTTGATATAAGCTTTTGCCCGTGTCGCACTCTCTTATCTCTTTGCATTTCTATGTAGGGAAGAAATAGATTACCTTCATAACGGGTCTGTTACTTCAGGAGAATGCGTTTGTTGTTTAGACCAAAGTACACAAGCTAGCAACAGTGTAATGACAACCAGTTTCTTGGGGTGCCGATGAACTTGCGTAAAAAAATCGATGCATCTAATTTTCTTGTGTCCATTAAAAAAAAAAAAAGTTTCGTGTGTTTAAGGCTCGTTTTTCCTGTCGGAAGACAGCGAATTAAACGCAAGTTTTCTTGATTTTAAGTTAAAGGAGGCAAAACTTGTTTAGTAACAGTAAATATATTTAAAATTTGTGTGTACAAGTGCGATTTTTATTTCCCTAAAATTGAAAACTTAAGCGAAAGAGTTAGTGGACGTGTCTAAAACATTTAACTGTATATCCTCCATGTTAAGGGTGTATTATTTCTCTCAATGGCGCTATATATTCAACTGAAGTTCTTAAAACCACTACCATTCATATTTCATAATCTATACGTGTTAGGGTAATAACTGTAAATCTACTTTACCGAATTTCATACAAATAATATACGGAGTTATGAGATAGGCTATAAATCCCCCTTATTCATATAGTGCCCCTATCAATCAAGTTAGACGTACGCGAGTGCTTTGATTTATTAGGAAACGACCGGAAATTGAATTTATTCGACTGGACTACCCCCATAATCGAATCCGGAAACCTAAAAGATTTATATTTTTAGATGGTATTAATAATTTCCCGTATTTAATTCGAATATAATCACGATTTTCTGAATACAGATCATTAAATTCCTTTTCAACTCGCCAGAGAAGTGATTCACAAAAATATAAATCTGTTCATTAGAGCGCAGCATGATGGATGAAGCGGACGGTAAATGGTTGTTAATCACTGTGATTTATAAATAAATCCTCTCTTTCCCCCTCTCTTATCTGTTGGTGTTTTAGGCCCGGGTGCATGATTTACATCCTAAAACCGGCCCTAACTCATGACGCTTTTTTAAAAATATTTTTCTTCCTTTCAACTTCCCAGTATGGTAATATAAAATAGAAATGAAGCCTCAATAGCCAAAAGGAACCTAAAAAAAACCCTTGAAATAAGATTTTAGTACCGTATCTATTAGTATATTTTTGTAAACAATAAATTCGGAGAGATATTTCGGCGGTGTGGATTTGGCACAATCGCTTGTTTTAGTTTTTTTTTTTTTTTTTTTTTGTCTATAATGGACTGATTGTGCCTTCATAAATGTGTGAAATCAGACCGTGTGACGAAACACAAAAAGCATTATAAATACATCATCTTCCGAACCCTACATTTAAAAAAGTATCAAACATCATGGGTGGTTATTATTCATCATCTTCTGAAAAAAATATATAATAATAAAACGAGCACAGTGCAGTAGGTCAACTGCACAGCTCCAAGAGAGAACAGTTTCTTCCTATTATTATATATAACTCTGCCGTGCTCTACACGGTTTTATGACTGAGTCACGCCGAGCACCCACCTATATATTTTAAAACTAGATACATCGAACTGTATTTGAGAGAAGAATACAGAGTCGACTAATGCGCCTTAGCACGCAGCGCTCAGAGTTAAGTATAAATTAATTGGGTTTTGTTATTATTATAAGCTACTTTCTCTTTTCTGAACTGATAGCAGATGTATATTCTGCTGTTTTCTGTGTGCCCAGCCGGCTTACTCTAGATGCTTGATTTACAAATTATTTTTGGTTTTCGGATGGAAAAAAGCTTACCTCTTGCACCTGCCCCGTTCTGGATTATTCATCCAGGTGGAAGCTCGTTTTCAGATGAATAAACATCCAAACAGTCAATTCAGGATGACTTTTGGTCTAGGTAAGTAAAGTAGGTAGTAAATAACGGAACCTTGTCATTAGCCTTTATTTAATACTGAGTTTACCCGTCATATTAAAATACAATCCAAGAGCTCTAAAAAAACAATAATAAAGAGTGTTGAATAGATTTCTGGATCCCAATTTTTACGATCAACGTGTATTAGGAACAGTGAATTATTGAACACTATCTTTTGACCATTTATCTTTTAAAAAGGACAGATACATAAAGGCAAAATAATAATAAAGTAGGGACCGATTTGTTCTTGTATCTCTTCTTATGTAGCCTATTTGATGAGAGGTGGTCCCTGGCTCGTGCGACCGTTATAAACCATTTCCAGGAGAGAAAGAGAGCTCATCGCCTGCTCCATACACTCCCCTCGCCCATTCAATACACAACAACGGCTTTTTTCTTCTTCATCTTCTCCCCATTTTTTATGTACCCTTATATACACACCTGCCTTTTTTTACACATTTGACGGCTGTAGGCCTTCTGGATTTTTTCATGACCCTGGCGCGAGCTGGAGCTCACATTTACCGTTTTGTGGTACCTTCAAACTAAACGGGGGGTTGACAACTACCATCTAATAAAAAATTCTTGTTCACACAATCACACCTCCTCTGATGCAATAGAATATCATAATGATAGAAGATGCCTTAATCCTTATTATATAATCTTACGTTTCTCTCAAATGATCGGATATCAAAATTATACGCTTTAATTTATATAAAAATTTACAGAAATGATAATTAATGAAAGTATTACCTATATAAGTTTCATATTTTTGGAAATTACTTTTTTGCTTAGTTAATGAAACTTAATGCTCCTTGTTGCTATTTATTAATGTCATAGGAATTGGAAGAGAGATAGATTCATACGATGATGAGAGATTCGACGGAAACTCAATTCAGACAGTTTTAAAGGTAGGCTCACTACCCCAAGGAAAGAAAATCCTGTAGATTATCATTTCTTTGAAAGGGGCAGAATCAGCAAACGGACTGCTGCCGCATCTCATTACAACCAACAGAGGGGTTGCCTACAAGATTGAATAGAAATAAAAACCTCCTTATGCAATCTCTATTTGTGTGTACATACCTATACTGTACACATCTCTTTATACTCTTTCGGCGCGACGAAACAAACCGATTACACGCGGATTTTCACTCTTCGAACTGACGAAGTGATTTGATGAACGCTGTTCACATATCTATAGAGTACCATCTTGATGCAAAGCTTTTTTCAGGCAACCACAGGAGGGCTGCTGTATAATCCTTCTCCCTTTTTTTCTTTTAGTGTTCATTTTATAATATGCAAATCCCGCACTGAATTGATAGAACAAGAAGGAACGGTTTTTTTTATCGCTGCTTGAGGATCTATCTTGCGGCTGTTCAATGAATTGGACGTGACGATCATCAAAGGCTTCCGATGATGTTGCACTGTATAATGCAAAGCTTTGATCTAAAGAAATTTCAAACTTTATATTCATGTTCATATATTGAATTATTAAAATTGCATTTGAATTAGCAGCAAAAGCCGGATATCTTTTATACCGTTGCTTGAATTTTTAGAAAAGTTTATGTCGGAGTGAACGGGAACGGTGAGCGCGGGTTAGTGCATTGCTGTATTTTTTTATAGCAAGACACACCTTCATCACATCAAAGAAAGAGGTGAAAGCTGTGCCGCGTCGAAAAGGAAGACCACGACCAAAAATATGCATCTAAGAAGCAGCTACGAAAATGAGGACACGCAGCGTATATCCAGACGAGGGAGAAAGGTGGCCGATCAGCCCATTTACATTCAAATATTAAATAACCATATGAACAAGATATTATGACGAAACACTTATGATGACGATGGTTCGTACTAAGATTTTATAGAATAAACAGGTCTCCTAGTCAATAATAGAATTAAGATTCTACAAGAATGTCGTGGACGTTGACCCGTAAAGTGCAGTGACACGTGCGGCACCCCTACATAACAAACAGCCGTCATATATTTCTATTTCGTGATATGATAATAGGGCGGGGCCATCTTTCTCCCTTCGTTGAGCGTAATTGAAAAGAATTAATAATCGAAAAGTCCTTGACGTCAGAAGTCTAGAACAGACTATCCCACGTAAGAAGTTTCCCTTGGATGAAAAGTCCCCATCACCGTTAGACGAAAACTTATCAAATTGCTCAAAATATCGTAGAGAAGGCTACAAAGCAAGAGCCCAATAAACAGCGTTTTGTTAATGAACTGAGATGCGGGTTGAAGTTAGGTAGGCAGTGAGTGTACTTTTTGTTGCCCGGAGGCTATCGGGAGGGGTGGACACATAAAGAAGAGAGAAGGGGGAATTTAAGCCCAAGCGCCGGCGCCCTCAGTCGGCAGTTTTTGTTTGTTCCCAGTCCGAATGTTGTGCGTGTGTACTAAATTGGCGCATCTGCTGCTCTGTTTGCGTGGAATTTATCGGGCGCCCTCTCTTCATTATTAGCATCAAGAAAAAGAGGATTTGCCACCCATCCTCAACGGATATCTTACATTATTTGTACACTTCTCCAAGTTTAAAAAAGCAGAAAAACTGGACGCCAAAATGGAGCTGTCGAATGTGGGAGACCGGGTATTCGCTGCCGAACGCATTCTCAAAAAGAGGAAACGAAGAGTAGGTTATTTTTTCTTCTCTCATGATCTCTTACATTCTGTGTTATTCACCTTTGATTTTTCCGATCAATTTATAGGGTCAAGCAGAATATTTGGTAAAGTGGAAAGGATGGAGTACAAAGTGAGTTACTTGAAGATCAGTTGTTTAGTTCACTGTCAATAACACTAACATTTGTATTCATTCTATAGACATAACACATGGGAACCAGAAGAGAATATTCTAGATGGACGGCTGCTGGAAGCATTTGAAAGGTACATGTAAAACTGTCATTCTAACTATTCTTGTCCCTTTAGCCAGTCAATATCACAACACCATAAACATATTTGCAATGTGCATGAATATGTGATGGAGAAATCAATGGTGTTATGTTTCTCTTGTAAGCAAGACATTCACATTCCCTCTGGTGTCATGTTCATCTTAGTGAAGTAAAATCGTACAGTTATGTTAGGAATTTACTTTTTCTTGTTTCCGAATTGCTGAATTCCGAAATCAAATTAAACTGCACAGATGACAAATCCTATGTGCTTGGTTACTTCACACCACATCCCTCCTGCTATCTTTATTCCAATTTGAATATCACTACAATATTTTTGCTAACGTTATTTTTTATTGATTATTCAGGCGGGAACGAGATGCAGCTAATTACAAACGAGGACCAAAGAAAAAAGCTGAGCTTGTGGAAAAGTCTAGTGGTGGAAGTAGCACTCGACCAACAGCATCTCAGCGAGATCGTCGCCTTAGTACCTCTTCTTCGTCAGACGGTGACTCGGATGGTGGAGGAAGCAGTAGTGGTAGCAGCAGCAGTAGCAGTAGTGATGAAGATGAAACGGAATCTAAAACACCGGTCAACTCAAAATCTGCAACTGATTCAGAGAAAAAGACGGTCGTCGATCAGCCAAAGCCTCTTTCTGCACCTCCATTATGCCGTGAAGCTGCTAAAGCGGCTGGTCCAAAGATTGCCTCAGCCTTGCGAGCTCAGCAGCTGGTGAACAGCGATGCCAAAGACAAACAAAAGAAAGACAAAATTGACAAATTGGAAAAGGATAAGGATGTTGGAGGCACCAAACGGAAGGCGGAAGTGCTAAGTGATAATGGTCGAGTTGGTGTCACTATCTCAATGACGTCACTGGACCGCTCCAGGAGCCCTAAAAGCCCACGGAGTCCCAATCCTGTTGGACCTCTTTCACCTACTTCTAAAGCACCACGATTGGCACCCATCACTCCTCCTAGAGCCTCAGCTGATGCATCCGTGACAAAAGAGCCTCACGTTACGCTCTCCATCTCCTTGTCTCCTAACGGTGAAGCTATTGCTCGTCCTGGACTTGACTGGCGGGAGCGATCCAGTCAGCAGCAGCAGCAGCAACAACAACCACAACGTTCCCTTTCTCAAGATGAGCAATCCGCGAAAGTGGCATTGCTCTCTCTACGCGGGACCAACAGATCTTCGCCGGGATCACCTGCTAACCGATCTAGTAGCCCTTCAAGGCCTGTTCCAGTCCTTTCCCCTACTCTTCCGGGCGATTCCAGTGCTCATCCGACGTTATCACGAGAGTCGGGCGGAAGCCTCTCAGACCAAGAAAATGTCAATCTTAGCAATGGTCACGGCCCACGGTCGAACAATAAACAGCAACAAACCAACACAGATCTTCTAACACCTGGTTTAGACTATTGGTACCGTAAAAATCCACTGGTCGATCAAATCTTCATCACAGACGTTACAGTCAATCTCATGACGGTAAATGGAAAAGAAATTTGTTGAGAGAGAACTATTAATAACTCATTTTCTTACCAGGTAACAATTCGAGAGTGTAAGACAGCTAGCGGATTCTTCCGTCCACGTTCTGAACAAGAGCAAGAAGAACATGCAGCATCCACCAATCCTTATTCCTCGGAGGCGGAAAGTAACAAATAAATAAGAAAATATGACAGAAATCATGATTCCACAAACAGTTTTGTTACCCCATTCTACCCTAATTATTTTTTATTTGGTTCTCCCTTAATTTAAGAAATATTATGCTTGTTCCTCATGGTTTCTATAGTTATTATTTCTATTTTCATCCGTAAAGTTATTTTCTCTCGTTTGGGGGATCCCTCTCGTTTTTGTGCTGTATATTTTTGCACTTCAAAGCCCTCCTTTTTGCCCCCAAATGAAGTAAAAAAACAAAAGAAAGCGAACATTGTATACTATAAAACAGAAGTATATTTTTCATTAGTCTCTTCAAATTACCCATGCTTGTATATTTATGATTGGGGAAAATCACGTAGATTGTTTCGTCTGTCATTGAAAAAGTCACACCGTTTTCTCGTTCGCCTACGTGTGTGTGTGTGCGTGTATGTACATTGTTATAGTGATTCAAAACAGCGTACTTCTATGGAAAACATTTAATATACTATTCCCTCCTACTTTATTTTTCTCCTTGTGAGAGAGACAATAATAAAGAGAGTGAGCCTTGAATCTATTATGTTTTGTGCAAGTTTAATGGGGTGAGTGAATATGCCGGATCTCGGTAACAGCCCCATCTGCTTTTTGCCCCCACATCGATGAAGCCGTTCCAGTTTACGGTTTGACACCCGTCTTTCCGCCCTGTGGTGTATATTTGTCTGATCTCACCCTTATTACGCTCACTATGTTCAAATACGGGCCTTGTGTCAAGGCCGAACCGGCCCAATTCTTCTAAGGGTGAACCCTCCTCTTCTCAGCTACCAGCTGTCCTTCTTTGTGACTTCCCCTCCTATCATCCTTAAAAAAAATTGAACTCCCCCATTTTTTGTGCCTGCACACAACTTCCGGCAAAGCTCGAGAGCGTACCTCTTTGTCTCAAAAACTATTTTCTTTCTCGTTGATTAAAAATGATTAACAAGACCCCATCGACACATAAAAGTTAAAGAGTGCTGCAGCTGCGTCACAATAAATAGGTGTCATGACAACAATGAGCATCTTCCGTGTTTCATGAAAGAGGGTGACAATGGGTCTTGCCGCCGAGTTTCTTTTGAAAAACTTATGACCCGTGCTCCCTTCTTGGCTCAAGCTGTGTGATTATTGTCGCCATTTTTTGTACACAACCAGATGTTCCTAAACAATTTTTTTTTTCAAATCACTCAATCGCCGTCTTCGTACCGTCTTTACCGCCATCTGCGCCGGCTGCGAGTTTCGCGGCAAATAACGGTGCGCAAAAAAAAACCAGAAACATTTGAAAGGAAATGGAATGGATTCGTTTATTGTCGTTTTTATTCATATTTATTGTAAGTGGGTTTCTGATTTTCTTTCGATCAATGCGATAGGTAGGCGGAAGCGGATTTCCGCTGAGGGATGAGCAAATTATTGTGCGACGGATAAGCGAATATATATCAACCTTTATGAATAGAAGAAAGCTCGATTAATGATTTCAATTAGGGCAATAATATAATACGCTATACGAAGAGACGACGCAATTTGAAAAGAAACCCCGAAAGTGTTTTCTATTCTCTCTTTTGGAGTTTAGTTGTTGGATGTGCGTTTCTCTCTGGTTGGCCGCACTTTTGTGTAGTAATGGAATATGGAAGGTGCTACACTGCTACACACAGCACTCTTTTAACAGGGAGAGAAAGGGGAAAAAGTGTGCCATGCGCGCTTCCAGGCTTCAGTCGTCGCACTTTCACCTCGTTAATTCATCACTCTTCTCTCCTTCTTAAACGGCATTGAGATATTACATTAGTTATTATATGAACGTTCACCGTCTAGGGTCAAAGGATGTACAGCAGGGTTCTTTACGGTCGGTGGACAAGTTATCTTAATATAAATAGCAGTGCCCTCAATATAGACAGGAACTCTTTTGTGATATTTAGTAAACTGGAACAGCTGACGAGCTTTTCCTGTGTATTATTGCCGTAATAGAAAATTGGGGCGTAAGTAAAATCACTATTCTTTAGAATGATGAACAATGCGATACAAACAGACAGGGTAAACTCGTTCACAGCGAAACACCGGTGGGGCATGGTCTAGAAGATCGAAACTCAGCTGACAATTTGCTGCAAATAATAATTTAAAATATATATTTTAAAAATAACATGAATAGCTAATTGTTGAAATATTGTATACCAAGCTCAGTAAGAAAGTCCTGGAGCGTGTCTTCATTACGAACAGTGCAGGCTACAACAGCGTAAGGCTGGCTACACTTATTAGAAGATTGTAGCAATTGTTTTAATGTTCCCACTAATGCTGGCATCACGGCTTTGTCATAAACGACATCTTGTCATTGAAGAATAAATGTTTACACGAAAGTGTACTTTTAGTATGGATACAGTTTTTTACCTGATGCTAACACAATATCTACTTGTGGCAAATCACTTCCAGGATTTTGACTTACATCCACCCAATCCAGCGACTCAACTCGAACAATATCATGAGGCGACTTAAAATTTATGCTAACGTTGTACTGTAAAGCTTCAAGGACTTTAGGATGGTAGTCGGTAAGGATGACGGAGCTTGGATGGCATTTCTTAAGGCAGGTCAAGCCGACAAACCCGGAACCAGAGCCGAGCTCAATAACTTTTTTTCTACGAAATTCTCTCGAGTTATGGATACACCACTCCGCGAGATAAAAAGCAGCTTGCCATGTACAAAGACCTGTAGTCCCATTAGATATTATACTTGTATGTTCATAAAGGCACAGAGCATGAGAATCATTTAAAAGAAATATCCTATGGCCAGTGTCATCTAGTTGGGTATTTTTCTGGGAGACCATAGTAGTAAACATTTCCAATAAATGGCTGTGAATCTCACAATTAAATTCTTCAATCTGTGAAAAATGTAGATAGCAATTTAAGCAAAATAACATTATTTGGAGAAATTTTAAAACATAGATCCTACTTTGCTAATCAAAGTTTTCAGAAAGGTATAGATGTACTGGCTGGGTAGAGGGTAGCTAACACATAATTGGTGTAGAATAGTGGCATTCATAATTTTCTCTTGAACGTTGAGCATGTGGTCCTCAGAATCATTACCTGCTTCCGATAACTCAGCTTCTTTCCGAGCTTTTTTCAACACGTCTTCAATTATCTGATTAATTGTTTATAAAAAAATAATTACCTAACACAAATGAACGGCAAAAGTGACATATTTTAAATACAAAAAAGCCTACCTTCCAATTCATTTTCGACACCGATGTTCTAGCAAAAAACTCTTTGCTAAATTCGTTCACCGTTTCCATTTGAGAATAAACTATATTGTCTTATTTATGTTTTCTACACCTAAATGAATCCCTTACCGATAAAACCTAGAAAAAGCTAATGAAATTACGGTACCGTGCAACTACTAACTAACATAACTGGTAAATGCTCGCAAGAAAAGTGTCCAGACTCAAGATCATGCAGGCCACCTGTTCAACGGTTCAACCATGGTGTATGGTCTTTCATCCTCGCCGCTAGGGGCGCTACGCCGCCATCATTCAGTCACGACTCAGACTCACGAAACAGAATTGGAATTTACCATATTACAGGTTCCAATTAGATCAACGAAATCGTTTTCTGACCGTTAAAGAGACACACAGATCCCAATTTTTTACAAATTGATTAGGTCAAGAAGAGAATTCTGCTCCATGATGAGCGATGTCAATGTAACTGACAATTGATTTATTAATTAGTTAAGTTAACAGCACAAGGTGTTTGTGTCACTCATGGAGTTGCCGTTTGGTCACTGAATCCTTTAACCAAACTTGAAATTTATTCTAGAATTTTAAAAGTGATAAAACATTTCTTCCTTTAGTATGCAAAATATATTTTCCATCTAACAGCTACTCCTGCAGATATAAAGGGACAGATGCTCTGGTGGAATTGTGAAAGAAAGTTACAGCGTTTAGCGCTCCAGTACGCAAAACAGTGCGTACTATCGTGCTACCTTAGATCCAGGTTGATACACTTTTTCACACCTAGAGCGACATATAAAAAAAGACTTCGGTATTATCAATACTTCGTTAGTATAGTAATAGCAATAGAATAGTTGTCGGAAATTGGGTGACGAAAATGAGAGCAAGCAAGAGGGTGCTTATCAATGCTTAAATATATTAAAGAGTATTTTCAAGTAGTCTACACAAGATGATCTTTGACAGAATCCAGGGTTAAGTCACCGAAACTGGTCTCTGGTTCCACGCTGATGATGGTCGAGTTGTTGATTTCGTTGTTGCTTTCTGTTCGCTTCACTTCACGTTCATCTCGATTCCCCGAAGAGGAGTAGGAGAAGCAGCGACGACATTCAAAGAATCGAGAGCTCCTTCTTTGTCCCCCTCTGAAGAACATGCTTCTTCTTCTTTATCAACACTCGGAGGAGCCTGTGGAGAGACTTCAGGCACAGGTGTGGGGACGGAAGGTTGGCTGGAGATCTCATGAATACGGCACTTAATTTGAAGACCATGGCGGGCGCTAAGAGCCACACGTTGTAGCTCACTCGAAGACATCATGTAGAGTGCCTCCCCTTGCAATGTAATAACAACTGTACTGGTGGCACTAAAATAGAAATAATAAAAATATATAAAATATACTAGAAAATTAAAGATGATAATGAATATCTTACTGAATATCTTCTTTTCTGATGGCTTGGGCATTCATTTGTCGCCGTAAATCCGGAAGACTAAGAATATGGAAGTCTCCCTGATTGGACAGGCAAACTAAGCAATTCTCTTTATACGAAGCATCAGATCGGGAAGTAAATGGAACGATGGCAACGCGCCTCACTTGGCATCCAGTGTAAGCAGTAAGTTTGTACTTGCCAGACGGACGGAGATTGGGAAGCGTAAAAACCTGGGGTATTAAAAATTTAATTTATAATCAATAATAACGTGATACCAAACACAGCTAAGATGTATTTACTTTGAATTGCTCTTCGGAAGATATCACGACTCGATGGGGTCCTGAACTTTCGTTAGCTAGAGAGTTCGATGCACCGTTAGGATCCCCTAAGGAAGCACAGTTGGCATCAATAATATTGATCGAAACCACAGGAGCCCGATGTTTCAACTGAATTTCTTTAGCTAGTTGGGCTTGGACGGGATTTGTTTTTCTTTTGTCTCCTATTTATTAAGATGTAGAAAAAACCACTTTAGAAAATATAAGCTATTATATAATTGGGTAAAAAAATAGCTCACCAAGCGGTAGATTAAGATTGAATACAAATATGGCACCACTATTGGTGCCAGCCCACAAAGTTGCCGTAGTATTTGTTGCTTGATTCAAAACAAAAGTCTTTGCCATCAATAAACATCGAACCATGCTGCCCATGCCATCATCTGGAGCCCTCGCTTCAATTTGCCGTTCTACTGGTCGAACTTCAGCCGCCGTTGAAGGCCCAGACGGTGATTGTTCGTGAGATTTAGCTGCCACAGTTGATTTAGGAGCAACAACAGGTCTTTGACTTCTTCCTTTGCGCAGCCTACGGAAAGATTCTCTCAGAGATTTCTTGAACGACTTGCGTCTGGACATTGGCTCGTCTCCAGCACCTGACACATCATTTGGGTTAAGAGTGCATTTGGTCACCACTTCCTTGTGATGAATCTGCAAGAAATAGAAACACGCTAGTTTTCTTCAAACTGTTATTCCAATATTCTTAATTATAAAAGATTTTAATTTTTAAAAAGATGCTTAACTACTAACAAATGTATGGATTCGCTTACCGTATCGTACAAGGCTAGACCATGAGCGGTTCCAACAGATAGAACAGACCAATCAGCATGAAGAGCTAGGGCAGTAGCAGCAGCTGGTGGATGTAACTGGAGGATGGAAGTAGGTTGAAATCCTGGCTTAAATACTGCAGCTCCTTTACGAACGGGAAGCTTATCATGCCCTTTCCAGACAAAATTATCTCGATCGGAAACGATGTTAACAAGTGTGGACTAAAATATTTTAAAAATTATACTAATATGTTTTTTATATTAAAAAAAAAAACCAAGTTAATACCGGAAGCTCTTTTTCATTTTGAGCGTCAGAAAATTCCGCAACAACAACTTGGCCTGCTGTTCCAGCCACGGATAGAAGGCCTGTGATAGGACAGAGGCATAGCTTCTTCACAGCCAATCGAGGATCATCAGAGTATGGATCGAATAATCCAACCTGTGTAAAAGTGATTTTAACCATTCATATGATGTCACCATGCAAATTAAAAACAGGTAACTTACTTTTCGGAATGGAGGCCATTCGTCTTCATCTGCTTCGGCTTCTGCGTCTTCAGGTGGACTATCTAATTCGTCACCAGAGAAACAAGATGCGGTAGAAAATTTTGCAATCTGTTGAAGAGCGGCTTTGCTAGCATCCCAAAACCGCACGGAACCATCCTACAGGTAGATTGAATAAATAAAAAGTTACAAATACAAAAAAAAAAAAATATGATTTTAAAAACAAGTAGCTTTGGTAATGTGCCTTATACCTCGTGACCCGTCAGTAAGAGCAGCCGTTGATCGGAATTAGTATCGTTCTGTGAAGCGTTCTGTTCTGGATGTCCTCCATTAATGGGCCAAGCACGAGGGCTGATTTTCGTTGAAGGTGCTAATATTTGTGGTTGAGATATGATTTTTTCGTATAGACGAGATGTCACAGAGACGGTAGTCTGTGCTGTGATGGCACTGCAGTGAAGGGAAGCTAAATAAGGTGGAGAGTACGTGGGCCATCCAGGAGTAATTAAATCAATCACGATCAACTCTTCTTCGGCTAAAATCAAGAGAGCCTCAGTTTTCTTGGTATTAGCCTCTTCGATTAGACATACATCGATCACTTTGGATGTAAGATCAAAAGTGACGTGAGTGGTTTCACCCATCACGGCTGATACAGTGAAGCGATCGCCATAGCTTGCACGGGGCATTCCCCCTAAAAATGCGATCACATCTGAATCGGGCCTTTTGGGTAAAAAAAAAAAATTTTAGGTAGGTTGGTGTAGGTCAAACAGCACAATAAATGTAGACAGGTACTACGGCAACTTACTCTCCATTTCCGCTCCACAAAATTTTGTTTATGGCTTTGCATGGAAACGGACCGTATGGTGACGTTGTAGAAGGTTCTTTCTTTACAACTGTTTCGCCCTCCTTTTCATCCACCGTCCAAATTATATAAGATCCATCGTTATGAGCAGAAGCAAACTGTTTCCCATTTGAATGCCAGGATGCTCCTTCCAATTGTTGAGACGCAACAAATGTCTGAAAACGGATTTAAAATATATATATTCTGATCAATTTTTCCAGTATGAAGATGAGGAGAAATTAAGAACCTGCTCGGCGGACAGAGATTTCTTATTCCAAAGCACAAGAAGCCCCCGGGTATAACCAATGAGAATATGGTCAGGATGTCCTGGTCGTTCACTCACGGTTTCAACTGCTCCTGGATTCACTTTAAAATCTTCGGTAACGCTGTTGAAATACAAAACCAGAAACCTGATTGTACATTTTGATACAAGATGAAACTTATACAGCTAGTGGGTCATCTTTGACATACTTTTGCATTACGACATCCAAGTAAATTACGGAATCGGTCACTTCAAATTTGTCCAAGTCCATTACGTAGATATTTCCATTTTCGGTGCCAATCAAGAAATTCTGTTGATTTGACTCCAACCAGCAAGCAGATATCTTCTTCAATCTAAATAAGGAAATAATTTAGCAAAAATTTCTCAGATTTTTTTTTTTCAAATTTAACTAACTTATTCCCATCAAGAGATTGTGATTTAATCAGTTTCAAACAAGGTGCGGTATCATCGACAACTTCCCAAAGATGGAGAGAGTTGTCTTCACAAAGAGAAATCACGCGGCCCTAAAACAGTTTAAGAATATAAGATAAAAATAAAATATTACACGTTGATTCTATAGATAACGAATGTAACACATACTTTTCCGTGAATAAAATAAAGATGAGTGATAACTGATTCTTTATCAAGTTGCCCATAGAATTCTACTCCTGGTGCTCCAAATCTAAAAGAAACAGAATATTACAGTAAAACATGAAGGGTTCTGTTTTGTTAAATTGAACTATACATTTTAATTGCTCCAGTCTTGGTAGCAATACACATCAACCGTAAAATCGGATCCCATGCCAAAGCTGTTGGTTTGCTTGGAAATCCATGTTGTACAGTCTAAAATAAAAAGTAAAATAAATTAATGAAATTTGAAAATGGTTTAAGTTATTCTTCATCATTAAATACAACTCCATGGTAATATTAAAGTTTATCATATATTACCTTTTGAAACTGGAAAAGCTCCTTCTGAATTTTCAACCTGTCTGCAGCATGCTGGGAACCTTTACCCCAAAAAAATTTGAACATTTTCTCTTCCTGCAAATGAAATAAACATTATATTAGACAGTATAAGAATAGAAAGTTAAAAAATATCACTTATATACAGGCAAAAAGTTTTAATTAACAATATTCATTGTACCAGCAAACAGGTGGTATAAGCCTCCAATCAATAAGAAATAATTTTACATCCAACCTAATATTGTAAATGTTTGATGCCAAACTACTTATTTTCAGAATATATTGATACTTGAATATTAAACATATGACTATATAAGACTTGAGTGGTAATACAACCATTTTTGTAGTGCATGTTATAATGCCACACCTATCCTACCTATACGGCTGACACAAAACATCTTAATATAACTTATATTAAGGTTTTGTAAATGGAAACTTATTTACCTGTTAGAAAGGTGTCAGATAAGCTGTCAAATCTATTTCTCACTACAACTGCATCCGGGAACGGAGTGCCTCCCGATTTGTTTTTCGAATGTCAAACCTTCGCCACGTAAGCCGGCACACCCACAGAAAGGCTCAACCAAAATGAGCCAATATTAAATTATATAGACCATTAAATCTTGTTCCTTTATTTCAGAAAGATTTCGAAACCTCACTAGTATCACTCAAGACTCTTGAGACAGTCTTTATGTTGCTTTTTTTCATTGAAATCACGAAATAACAAAAGAGGACGATTGTGCAAGGACTCAAGGTTTACTCATTCACTGGTTTTCGTATACTTCAACCCAACTATAGTTTCACAAACTCCACGGTAGCATAGCGTCAAGTCTTGCACTGTGGCGGCGCGTAGCGGTAGAACTTGCTGTAGAGATTCGTATTTGTAAATGCTAGATGGCTCAATGCCCGCCATCAAGGCCACAACCGCATCGCCCTGGGGCATAAAAAAGCGCGCCTAAAGCTGCGCTAGTTCAAACAATACCGTACAGTAGCAAAATTTGACTTCAATCTGAAAAATTCCAGGTCATTTAATCTATAACTTTAGGAAACTAGCCATTATTTGCCACTAGGCAATTAGTTCGTGACATTTCAAAGATTACTGAATGGTGTAGAAGGTGAAAGGGATGATGTTGTACGAGAATCATACATTACCGTCCATAAATTACGTCCGTTTTTTTTCGCGATTTCATACCCCTCCAACTCTTTCTCCCTCTCTCCCAAAATGCGGACATAATTTATGGCCCGTCCCCGATCATTAAAAATAATTCAGAAATAGCTCGTGGGTCATATTTATTACTAGTAGAGGCACGTGAGTAGTTTTAAAGATAATCAAAACATAATCGCTATTGGGAGAAAAAATGCAAATTGAAAAAAATTGTTTTACGATATTCGAAATAAAAAACGAGTCAAATAAATATGCGAGAAATTGACATTTAATTATATATATATATATATATAATTAATATATCCATATATATATATATGTCCAGGATAGGTACATGAATGTTAAATCATATTATCTTCCTAAGCTGTTTCAGCTGACTGAAATTGGCAGAGAATGACCAGGTAAGTTATTGTCGCTCCAATTAGCTGCAGTGAAAAAAAAATAGATTACGGTAGTGGAAAACCATGGTATTTTAAAATATAAGTTGTTGTAAAGCGTTAATATACAGAGGTTACACAACGTTTAGGTCGCTTTTGATTGAATAACATAATTTATTCTGACGAGTTCAAAGGCGTCGCTATTGCTCTATATATTTACCTTAGGATAAAGCTCTAAGGAAAGTTTGAAAAAATCCATTCCGGTTATTCTCGGTTTAAAATCATGCACATTCTTAGAGAACTGCAGCAGCTAAAGGAAGAAACATGAACTCGTTATGATAGCTTTAACCTACACTAAAACTTAAAAAAAATTACTAGTCTTTGAAGAGAAGGATCACCATGATCAAGTTTATAAAGTGATCTTTTGACTCTTAACACCTATAAAGGAAGCAAAAGTAGATTTGGGTTTAAAATAGATATATATAAATTAATATGCTTTTATTTAATTTTTTTAAACAAAAAACAAACCTTTTGGTAAATATTGTGAGGGAATATAATTAGAACAACCGTAAGCGCAACGTGATCAAGAAAAAATGCCACCGCTGCAAAATGGAGATTTCCGTTTTCGATACGAAAAATTATCCAGAACAAAGAAGCAATAAATCCAATAAATGAATAGATTATTCCAATCAGAACTATCCAACCAAAGTTTTGGTTGAAATTATGGATGATGTCACAAAGATACGCGTGAAGTCTTATCAATATCGCCAGTTCCTTATGAAGAAACTTTGTTTCTGTATGAGGTAACGAATTTAAAGCACGCACCTCTGTCAATTCTCTAAGGCGTGTTCCCAGAATATCGAACATAATTGATATTATCCATGCCATTCCAGCAAAAAAGTATAAAGAGCTGTTTGGGAATGTTTTCCATAGAAAAGCAAGAAAGGGAAACCAGAAATCAGGTCCATCCAGATGAAAATATGTGTCGACGGACATGGCAATATTGAACACTGTTTTCTAAAAGTAAATCATAGTACCGTAAATATAATTTTTTTAATGTGGTTTCTAATAACACACGTTACCAATAAAATGCCAAATAAGGTGAGGAAAATATATTTCCGGAAAGTTTTGAATTCTTCGAAATGGAAGTAGTGCTCCACATTCTCAAAACTTTCCCACAGTTTTAACCAAGACTGGCTTAGAGTGGTTTTGAAATACAAAGCTACGTGAATCCCACAAGTGAACAATACATCGTTAAAATTGTCAATGACTACATTCCAGGACATGGTGAGACCCTTGGACGACCGCCCGAAGTTTTTGGCGACCAAGAAAATGGTCGCAGAATAAGTAAAAAGATTAAAGAGCACCATTGAAACACTAAAGAGCTTAAACAATTTTTTAAAGTGAGAAATCTGTTTAGGGTGTAATTTGATTCCAATAAAGATAAACCAAACTAGTATGGGCTGATAAACCCATCGAAAATTTTTATTATTTTCGACTATTTCTGCGAGAACGACAGGGTTTTCCATATTAATTCAATACTGCATTGCTTCACTCACTTTCCCACCGTACAGTGTACCTATTCATTTGTTACCTCGTTTGTTACATAAAAAACTGGCGAACCTATTCTTTGTTGATTGGATTGGGTTTTTGTGGGACCATAATGTCAATAGTAGAACACTTTTTTTTATTGAGCTACACTTTACTTTATTATGATTGCTACTCACTTTTAATGTAAATTGCGTGACGTAGGAGTGCCATTTTCTATTTAATGCGTTTTCATGTTACCTGCTCGAAACCTGGTCCGTACTGGAAACATTAAAATACCGAGCCAACAGAAAAATTGCACTAAAGGACGGGAATGTTGAACAGCTTTAAGAAGGTGGAACTTATATAACAACAGATGAATCAAGTTGCATTCCTTAAATCCGAAGTCAAATAAAAAGGTTTCAAACTTCACGATAAAAGTTGTGCTATTGTCATTTCAAAAATAAATAAAGCTTATTTTCCTCTTCTATTTTGCAGAAAGGTATACCATAAGTTACGGTTTTGGAAATTCTATTTATCATGAGAATGGTCTGGTTTCGACCAAATAAAAGTACCAGAAATTACAATGCGGATTTTCAAAATTTACACTAGGTCATCATCTTACATCCGTCAGATAACCTTTTCGCATACGCTCTTCAACTTATAGTTACTTGGGTTGCTGGTTTATTAATTATCCCTCCCCTTTATAACGGTATAACCCTTACAAATCTAAATGGGTAGGTGCAGGGTGTGTAGAACTGTAGATAAGTGGAATGATATAGAGAAACTCATCACGCCCACGAAGCACTACACCATTTCAAAATGTAATTTAATATACATTATACACACTTCATCGTCGTGTCTTGAATCCAGTGTAAAGGATTATAAATGATGGATTATGATTTTTGATGAATGCAGATGCTGACAGTGTCTATGGTTTCTAGTTCTTCTCTAAAGATTGAAATTGATGTAAGATAAGCAGGTAGGTAATGGTTGTTCCTAGCAACTGAGGAATTGGTATTAAAAAATTCAAGCAATTAAGGCTCGATATTTTAAATAAATCAAGATTTAAAAGCAACCTTAGGATAAAGTTGAAGATTAAGGTCGAAAAAATCAATGATCCTCATCGACGATGCGATATTCACGCTGCACAGTTGACAGTGAAAAACATCGATCTAGTAATCAGCCAGTAAAGAATTTAAAAAAATTTAACTATGAAAATATTTTGCCTTAAATAATTGCAGCGGGATTTAAACGACAATAAATGCGGTTATTCCGTAAGGCCCTACACCAAATGATATCATATTACAGATCAATTTCCGCCAAAATAATTTAAACACTCCCCTGCGCACTATTATTATTGACAAAATAGATGGATTGTTAAGGATCTTAGGGTTTGGCCATTTTAAAATTGCTCGCTAACTTCTACAGCTTGTAGTTTTATGAGGCTTTGGCTATATAGTTTAAAGAGCTTTATTGATCTTCTTGAAATTAGCTTCAGGTTTTATCACCTGTTTTTGAAGAGTCGCGTCAGGTTGATTTTGTCCAAGCATTTTAATAGTTCTTTTCAGTTTCATCATCTATAAGATATAATAGAGTAATACGTAAGTCATCTGTGTATGTATATTCTTAACTTACTTTCACTTGAATGTAAAAGGGACAACAATCAATGCAACTGTGTGCGCTAAGTGCTGCATTGCCATCGATACTGATCGCCAAGCATTCATATTGCGTTTGCCTAAATCAATAATCCAAAAAGAAATAGTGACGAGGCTGATGAACGTGTAGCATGTTGCTCCCAAAATTTGCCTCGATGGTAAGAACAATAGCAGCGGTACATGCACTTAAACTTAGAAGCATCATAGCAACCTCGTAAATGCAAAACATCGGGTGATGAGATATACCCTTACTCAAATCTATCCCAAGAAGCTTAAACCAATAAAACAAAGGCAAGAAACCATCCTGAACTTGATGAGATAGAATCAGGGCAGCCCTTCCATGTATAAGTTTTGTTACCAACATTGTAGTAGTTTTTATACACGTGTATAAAAGCCGGTTAAGTACTTAACCGGCTCGATGTAGAACCTACCGAACCGGAAAACCCGGCTGATTATCTCGATTATGGCTCTAAATGGCGAGCTTAACAAAAAAAAAGTCATTTTCGTTAAAATATAAAACGGAATTAAAAGGATTAGTACGTTATCCTAATGGAAGTGTACAAAATAAATATTAAAACAAGGGAAAAGCAAGCTATCGTTTTCATTTCATTTTCGATACCGCACCTACTTCAGTCTGTCACTCGCCGGCACTTATGTTGGCTTTAGACTGGCGTACAGTCTAAACAAACAAAAAATTAATCACATTAATGTTTTAATTAATATGCAAAGTTCGAGGATGAGCAAATTCTAACACTGTACAGTAAACCAAATTTATTCGATTCAATTAGGTGAATGCAATTAATAAATCTGAAATTGTATAATATAATATCGATACAATAGTTTTGTCATTTGACGGGAAGGAAAAACTGAACTAATGGATCGAATAGACAATCAAATTGATCTTAAAAAATGATTTTCGTGCTATAGCAAGACATTCTGTTATGTTGCTTCATGATGGAAAATTCTTTTCCGAGAATTGAAACTGGTAGAGAATGATCAAGTATGTCAGCGTAGTTCCAATTAACTTGAACAGAGTAAAATACAATTTTATTAAAATGCGCATCGAATCTACCACAAAAATCATCGAAGTATAACAAAAAAAATAGTTGCAAATACCGTTGGGATAAGTGAGAGATTGACGTCACAGTAATCCATTGCAGAGATTTTCGGCATTGAAACAAGCACCTCAGAGGTAACGAAATTTACCTTTTTTCAAATTGACGATAAAATGATTAAACCGGTATTTTTATTTTTTATTCAATATCTCAAAATTATATGCTATTTTTTGTCGCATTTTAAAACTAAATCTTCATTTAAAACATCATACCTGGTCTTGTAGTTCATTGTTACTATACACAACAACTTTCCGAAGCATTCTTCCAATCGCTGCCACCTATTAATAAATATAAAGATCGATAACAACAAAAACTTTTTTAATTAATAAAAAGTTTTATAATTTAGCTTTTGCCTCTTGAAAAAGTTGGCTGGGAACAACCGTAATCATCACGACTTGTACTGACAGTTGTATCATCAATACTCCATTTTTGACCAACAATGTTCCATTCCGGTTCGACGATTGAAACCCTTGAAAAAGGTAGAAGGACAAACTGATAAAATTAACAAAAATGTGAAAAATCCAAAAGAAGATAACGGGCCCAAAACAATTGTTGATCCTCTCCACCGCATCACACAGTGAGAAGTGGAGTCGCTTCCATTTGATCAGAGATTGACTAATAATGATACCATCCTCTTTGTGGAATCGATGTAACAATTTTTCCAGCTTTTCACGTAAACTCTCAAACGAAAATAATATCATTCGTAATAACGTAACAAAGAAAACTAGACCGGTCAGACTATACAATTGAGTGATGTTGATAAAAAATGTTGTCAATCCATTCAACACAGTATTATTCTTCCTGGAAATATCGATAGCTATTAATCCAAATAGAACAAAAGTTTCCTTTTAAAAATGGAAAAAGGCATTGTTGTTAATGCTGACCGTGAAAGAATATAATTTGGATTATTAATAGAATACCATAAGAAGGAAGAAGAGAGCTTGATATGATGCCTTTTTGAAAAGAGGCTTGAGGGACTCAAATTCGGGATTTTTGTTCAACAAACGGTGGAGATGATCCAGTATAGACGCCCATTCGCCCCGGAAAGAAATTAAAAAGAGAGCAGCGTGAACTCCAATGGCTAGTAATGCAGAATCAAAAGCATCAATCAGCAGGCTCCCTTTATTAAAATGGTTGCTGTTTGATGGCTGTAGCAGGAGGGGCGTCGAATTCTTATTAGTAATGAAGCGGCTTATTGCACTTGCCGGTGGTGACTTCAGACTGAGTTCGACTCCGTACAAAATATGACTGCCAAGATTGATCAAAAGCAGGATTGTACTTAATGCCAAAATTAGGAAACGGTACAGGTGATTCTTTTGAGAAATGATGAAAGGATCCATTTCTATCCCCAGTGCTCGCATCCAGAAGAGAAGAGGCCGAAGATAATGCAGAACCTCCATTTTTAGAAGGGGCTCATATGAACCAACGACAAATAATAATGCTAGTCTACTTGCAAAAGCCAATAGGCCTACTATTAATTATCTGAAAGACTGAAAATGGTTTTTATCATGTCCTTTAAAACACTACACAAGAAAACATATAGCTAAAACTGTTGTATTATTTAGTCAGTAAAAGCTATTCAAATATTTAGTAGTACTATGGTAACTCAAACAAAATAATTTAGAATCATGTTTCGGTCTCTCGGCGTCTTTTCACATAAAGGTGATGAATTCAAAATGAATTAAATGTAATAATAAAATACATTTTTTATCGTTACATTTACTATTATTACATATGAAGCTTTGACGTACAGTACGTCAAAGCTGTACAAATAACCACTCTAATAAAGTAAGCAAACAATCGAGATCGAGGTAAAATTGATGCCATAGAAAAAATAACAAATAAAAATAAGTGCAACTAAATCAATAATTTTCGAAAGGAAATATATACTTGCGGAAACCATATAGGTACATCATCTGCAGTTATTGCATTAAAGTACGGTATTACAGAATTCTTTGTTGGCGGAATTGTACTGTTTCACGATTATTGTTTGTTTTTCACGTTATCAATACTACTCTCTTCCTATGCAATATTTTTGTGTACATTTCTCGACAATAAATTGTTTTCAATCAATAGCGGCGCTGTGTATTTTATATGTTTAGCGTTCTGTAGCTATTAGAAGTTGAAAAAGGAAATAATAAAAAAAAATCCTATCGTACTGGAATAGTGGAATAGCGAATTTCTAAATTTCTAAAAAAGAAGACGAATTTCATTTTTTAAGCAAGTCAAGAAAATCAGAGTTCTCTTGGTTGCGCGTAAAAATTTGTCGACATAAACGTATCACATTTCCTGTTTAGATTCCATTGCTTGACTAGCAAATGGCTTGGCGCCTCTCTTCCGCTTACATTTTTTTCTTTCCTTTAATATATAAATATCTCTAGGATTTATCTGGCTACGCAAAACACTAATGATGTTAGTGACCATGAAACGCTGATGAAGATATATTTTTTTAACCACAACATTTCTGGTGTAATTCACACTTTTGTTGACCGTCATTAAACTAGCTCGCGATGCTAGCTTGGAACTTCAGTCGCACTACAGCATCCAAGCAAGGAGATTATTCAACATTTGTATATCACAAGTGACGCAAAAGAAAAAAAAATACAACAAAATGATTAGAAAAGCTGTAAGTTTTTTTTTGCTGATTTTAAAATCATATAATTAGTAATTAATTCTTGTTAAAATGCTTGACTTAAATGTATGAATAATAAAAAAAGAGTATTTATGTTGAAATGGATTATAATCAAAATTTGTTGAATTAATTGTCAGGAGCTGATTTCTCTGGTCGTGATCATGCTTGCATCCTGGGTCGTAATGTCTCAACACGTTCAACAACGGGAAGAACAAGGTCGCCTTTTCCTTCAAGCTCGCCCACCTAAAGTGAATCATCGAGGATACCGCGGACAACTTACCGTACCCCAAGCTTTCGCAGGACTCCGTGTCTCCCCCTCCGTTTACCGATGGATGCTGGGTCATTACGGAGCCACAGGTTTGTTTTAAAGTTTATCATAAATAATAGAATGTAGAATTGATTTTTACGTCATTATATCCCTGTGTGCCCTTTCTAATGCTTATCGTATTTTATATTTATATTTTACGATGCATATATATAAATATCCAAAAGTTATATGATCCATATACACGATATCAATTGAGTAAACACAAGCCCGATGGTCATTGGTAAATCTCAAGGCTACCATGTTGATAAGATATTCAAGTTCAAAACATAAGTGAAATAGTGAATATATATTTTTTAAGTTATAAAAAAATTATAAATCTTTTATTTAGAATTATGACATTGCCTAGAATGTACAATGTAGGAGTATTTTTGTTTAAATTATATTTCACACTCACGAATTCATGACACTTCTTATTCTTATACTACTACTATTGATCATAAGTGCCTGTTATTGAATATCCTCTTTTAGGAGTAAGCCGCATGGGAGTTACAGTGGCGGAGAAATCGGATCCTTCCCTTAATCGACGAGGTGATGTGACTTAGAAACAGTTGCTTTTTGCTTTGACACTGCATGAAATTCTTACGTTGTTTGATGGTAACTGATAGTTTATTTTTAACTGTACCTTTGCAGTGATGTGCTGTTCCGAGTATCTAGGAGAAGTTCGTTCAGCTCGCAGTTGCATGCAAGGAGGAGGCGGGTGTTGCGCACGAGGTTTTCTTTTTTCCAATACTTATATCGATTGTTGTATTTGTGCCGTATTTTACGACTTCGGAAAGCTGTTTATTTTATTTATTTTAAGTTTTTGAATTCTGTGTTGTTAGATATAAAAGTTTAGTTGACAGAAGTTGGAATCAACTTGAGCAATCAAACCAACATCTCAACGGCTGGAAAACTAAACTTTAACTTTTTCTTAATTTTCTTCTTACAGAGATGACCAACTATACTAACTCGGCAGTCATCGGACTAAGTATACATTTTTTATTTATAATAAATTTGTGAACATTTTCTATTATTTATTTGAATTTGTCGCATTGATTGCAGTCAATCCTAAAAATCTGTTACCAACCGAAACATCGGCTCAGGGTTACCAAGGAAACTGTTGGCAGTGTTACCAAACTTATTCCTACTGCCTCATTGGAAACTGATCGCGGAGTTACGGATTCTGTTTCACTACCATGACTTATTTTTGGGGCCATTATGCGTATTCATATGAAAACATTTCTGTTTATATACAGCCATTGTAAAATTTTATTCCTTTACATAAACTAGGGTTTTAACATAGCTACGGTACCTACTCGTTGTATAATTTGGTCAACCTCAATAAACGAATAAATAAAATATTGGTACTCAGTTTTTTTCAATACAGGAAAAATGTTTTTATATTTTACCTTAGGCTTAAGTCGTAAAGCGTCGAACTTGATTGAAATAGGCCTACATATTTGTGTAAAAAATACAGTACTCTAGTTTGTTAAGTAATACGCGCGAATAGTCCCATAAGCGCACACGTGAAGTGCGACCTTGTATTCGCCATTTTAACATAGCTTCTTATTGCAGAACGTCCTCCTTCCTGTCGAGGAAAGTTGTCACCATTTCCATATACAATACACATAAATTCAAAATTACGGGTGCAATATGAGGAAAGTCGGTTTCATACGCCTACCTAGCTGGTATTGATTTCTTTAAGTTAACCCATTATAGGATGCATAATTTTCTCAAGCTTAGCGAACCGTTTTTTGTACCACAGTTTACAGACGCAAATATTAATATGAATGTGCAAGGGCCAAAATGCTATCGAGTTTTTATGCTTTGAATCTATCAAGATTACCCGAAATATCTTCCAGCACGTGTTGGTACTTTGTAGAAGTGGGTGCCTCGTGGCTGATACGTCCTCTTAAAGTAGTTTTTCCCAATAGGTCCAACTTGCAAGCTCTACGATATGTTGACTTTCTTGAACCAAAAACTATCACGTCTGTGGGCTTTCTTTTATTTATACATTAAGAGAGGCATCGCTTACCACCCAAGACTGATGAAGCGCGATCTCTGATTCATTGATGCTGGATCAATAAGGGTGGACTATGTGCCTGCCTACTTGGGCAGCTTTGCTTGCTGGCGCCGTGAGTCGCGGAACTTGTGCGACGCTGCTAGAAAGATCTTGACGCCTATTTGAGGAGCATCTCGCTCCTGGGAGGGCTGTCACATCATCGCAGGTTGTCGCTAAACGAGGTTAACGATTTACGTTCTGTACGCACGCAGCATTATTCAAAGTTAACTAGATTAGCGTCTAACGTGACCTTTATTCTATTAAAACTGCTTAATATGTGAAACGGTGGAGTCAAACAACAACGTGACATTTTCCCAAATATTCCGGTATCCCGAGAGCAACTAAAATGTAAAGGTAAGTTATACAGGGTGCGCAAATAAGGAAGTGTGTATGTACTGTACGTCCTTGAAACCTAATTAAAGGAAACTTTTTACACTCTGGTTACACTCAAGTACCGTACGTAAAACTTTCAGCATCTTGTTTTGAATAAAAATATGCGCTAATGCGCCCGCAATCTTTCAAACTACATGGGGAGAGGGGATAGATCCCAATTTTAATCCCTTCCCCCCTCTTTCCTTTCTGTAAGCAATTAGTGTGTTCTATCAACATGGCCTTTATAAACGTAACATAATTATGCAAATTAGATACGGTAGGAAACCATGCATCCGTAACTCGATTATAACGAAAAGTGCTAAATTCATCTTTTCCTGTAATCGTTATCATACAGCTTCCCTTCACATCGTCCCCATCAAAACATACACTACGTCATGTCAAGTAACCATCAACCTTTGCCAGCCCGGTCATCAGCACCTTTAGATAGCGTGGAGCCGTTGACATTTGAATGGAGTTTGAGACCGTTGCTTGTTCCCATACAAATGTTTGGGTTCCAGCTAAATAAATTGGAAAGACCGATTGACAATGAACAAGGTGATGGGAAGACAATAATAAGATGTACGTCGTCATCTACGACTAGCCGACGATGGATCCATGTTATTGGTTTCTGTACTCTTTTGTTCAATGTAACGCTGCACGTGGCATCTTTGGTGCATGGAGTAGAAAGGCTCAAAATCAACGGACTGGGACCCAATGGAACCAACCTGACAACAGCCAACTTGTTGAATCACGGAATCGAACACTTCAATTATACTTTCATTCTTATTGGAGTTCCTTCGGTATTCTATATCGTCTCGCTTACAACTCGTTGGAAATCACTCTGGCAAATTCTTGAAAACATCCAAGAGAATCTTAATTTGAAGCCCAAGTTTTACAGGAAGTGTCGCAAAATCGTACTCATTGGATTGGTTCTCCTTTTTTTAGTAAGTAATTTCTTTTTCTTCATTTACTGAAAAATTAATTAAACTTATATCCGGTTCGCCAGGGACCCCATTACCATGATTTTTGTATTGTAAGCTTCTTTTCTAGGCCTACCTATAATAATCCATTTTGCTAGCAAGCAATACGATTCCATACGATACCATAACCGACCATAACTATTATTATCTTTTATTAATCATATATATAATTATATATGTTATCAATGTTGAATATATACTTCTTGTTATCAATTCCTTGAAGCATACCATGTCATATTAATTATATCCAATAGGATAGCGGATCCTACTTGTACATGTCAATCAACTCGAATTACTGGAAAATGGGGATTTGGCGACCAGTGGCCATCATACTCTCCAACATTACGCGAACAGCCGCTCTCAGCGTTTTTGCCCTCTTTTGCATTCTATTGCATTACACTTCCTTCATTTTCCAAGTTCTCAATCGGCGGATTGACGATCTAGCAAAAATTGAGCCACTAAGCTACCTGGCAATTCTCGTCGTCCATCACCATCAATCTTCCAACGGATCTCCTAACATTGCTTCTTTTGGATACCGCATAGAAAAATGGCGTCAGGATCATGCCAAAGTATGTCGCTTAGTCGATAGTATCAACGAGTGCTTCGGCGTCGTTCTCCTTCTGATTGCGATGAATGGGTCCGTCAGTTTCATTACGACGTCCTTTGAGATTGTCCGGTCTTTACAGGTAAAGTAATCAGGTTCAGTAGATTAATTACCTACGGTACTTATTTCAATAGGTTTCTTGGAACGGAAACTCATTACGGCACGGAACCCAAGACTTAAGTTCCTGTCTCATTCCTTTTTTTATCTGACTTTCATAGGAGAACAACAATCTGCCGTCGCTTTTTATGATATTATTCTTCAAGAAAACGCTTTTATTAGGATTCATTCTGTATGAGCCTTATCGATTACAATGCCAGGTTAGTTATGATAAAAAGAAGCGGTTAACAAAGTCAATTCGAAATAAGATAATTTACTTCGATTTCACAAATGTTGCATATATTTTTTATTTATTTATACTTAGGCGGCAAAAACGATAGGCTATTTGCGTCGATTACATCGTCCTTCTAAAGATACTCATCTGGAAATGAAAGTGTGTTTTTATAATTAATATATCATCTTATCATTTGTTATGAATCACGATATTTGTTAAACATTTTAATTCAAAGCTCAACACAGTAATATTGGAGGTTTCCCAGTCTTTCCCAAGGATTACGGCCGTTGAATTTTTCGACGTCAACTTTAGGCTCATTCCGACGGTATGATATGATTTTCTGTTTTTTAAATCATATTTTAACCAATAATCCCTCCCCACCACTGGCAGAGAATGTATATAATAGGCGAGGTTTGGTACTATTTTTCTTTTAATCTACGTGGGCCTACCGCGTGCTATGCCGCATTCTTTTACTGGCTAAAAGGAAAAGAGCAACCTATTGCTATTATTTTTAAAGCGACATAAAATTATGCATACGAGCAAGCAGTGCTTCAATATAATGAGATTCTTCCTTATTTTTTAATAGTTGATCGGGACTACATTGACCTACGTGGCCATCATGTGTCAAGCATCAGCGTACTATGCCTCGTCTCAGCATTGCAACAGCGTTTAAATTTAAAATGTACGATAGCATTTTACGGATTTCGATTACGACACAATAACCGGTATGAAATTTAACCTTATCAATGCACAAAGAAACGGCTAATTTTTACAAATCCTCGTACAAATAAAACAGATCATGTCCGCGTCTGTGGACCTCCGACTATCTTCAACACCGTGGTATATTATTATTGGATGCACAGCTCTATGTACCTTTAATTATTATTTATCTACGGATCACGACATTGCACATACTGTATTGGGTCTTAAAATGATCTTAAGTAGACCCATTTATGTACTGTTGACTGGTTATCCGCTCCGTAAAAACTTTGGTGTGGATGCAAGACTTTATTGATTATTATTGCTCCAATAAAAAGAGAAAATCAAATAACATTCATAAGAAATCGGTTAACTTCTTGAATAAGGACCAAGCACATTTATATATATATATATATATATACAGTATATAGTAGAAAGAAGGTATGCCTCATAATTCACTCAATGCACCGTGAACGATAATGGAACAGCCATTACAAAACCCATTGAACTAGAAATGTCAAATAAAATTTGTTCTCCATCGATGATTCGTTGCGAAGCTTATTCGGGCCTTTTCATTTTCTAGGTAGTGCATTAAATAAAGAGTAAAACTGAAAAATAATGTTGTTGAATTCCTTAAAAATACCCATAATCTTGTACTGTTAATACTTTGCCTAAAGAGGTCGAATTTTCTTAGGACAACGGAAGTATTGTTTGAAGAATGAAAAAAGAAAAAGAAAAAGAAATATTTAATAGCGTTGTCTCGTTGTAGTTGTTTGCGCAACTTAAGCGACTAGACAATTAGACGTCAAATTGATCATTTTATAACTAGTAAAAGTACACCGAAACCGCGCTCTTAATTTTTGAGACGCGAAAATAGATATAGTCTTCAACATTGCGTTGTTGTGTTTTATTGCGAAAAAATCCGAATAACTTTTAAAAGACATGGTATTTCGACACGATTTGACGAAAATCACACAATTATTACAATTATAAAATTACCGGGTCGGTCGTCAAGCACATAAGTAAACAATAGACAACAAAAAAAAAACTGTTGGAATAAATATTTGCAATGGCCAATGAAGGAAAAGAGAATACTGACATCTCTTTTCTATTGTTTTTTTTTTTATTTATAATTTTTTTTTATGTAAGGAAAGAAACCGTATTATGTATAAAAATAAAATACTTTTGGATCGTCTCTTTGAAATGCTCCCATTTGTTAATCCTCCTTCCAATATGCGCTTCGTTGCAAGTAAATTTTAATGATGAGTGCTGAGCATCATAGGTCGCGGTAGTTCTTCCACCCAGTCGTCCTCCGGTTCCGGACGAGGCATCACAGTTCCACCTCCTCGAGCTGGCGACCCTTCCTCGGCCTCGTACTCGGACGTGTCCTGATAATGATGGCTGCTTCCACTCGTTTCAGTTCCAGTAAAAAAAATGGTCGGTTTAACTTTTTCTGTTTCTTTCCAAGCTCTCAGATCCATTTGAGGGATTTGCCCTCCACGGCAGGACGCTCGAGGGTTCCTATTTAAGATAATCATGAATACTTTCATATTTGGAATGAATTGGAATAAAATATATTAACGTTTTTGAATCCGGCTGAAGCATAACCCATGGTTGCACAGTTTCAGCGTCATCTAAGTTATCGCAAATGATGCGGGCTAATGTTGATCGGCGTAGTTCCCTTAACTGGCTCTCGGTAAATGCGTTGGGTACATCGCCATTCTCGTACCAAAAACGGTCTCCTGTGAAAATTCATTTAAAAGAATTAAGTTATAGATCAAAATAGTCTTTATTCTAGTTTTGTCAAACCTTGACGCAAATTCAAGAACTGCTGAGCGATAATGCATGCAAAAGTTGGCCCTACGATTCCGCCAATAACTGGCTTTTCCGCCATTCCTCCTGGAAAGAGGTCAATGTCTTCCAGATTTTTGTAAGCAATCCTCAACCTGCCGACAGTGTCATCGTCCATGATTGAAAGCAGCTGGCCCCAATTACGAATAGGCGTCAGACCGCAAGCTTCTCTCCAAACGATGTAAGGTGGAATGCCGTGATCTCGGGCTCGCTGAATGTTGAGAGCCATCAAATCCATCCCAAAAGGTTTATCTGAGTTAATAATGTTCTAAATCTTAAAGCCAATTCATTTTCCGAATCTCTTAGTAGGTATCTTACGAGGCGTCTGAAAGAGATGGTTGGTCAATTCTTCGACAATATACTCATCTCGCCTCATTGCAGGCTGGGAGCACATACCCAGTAGAATCCGATCTACGGCTCCAATGTTGTGAATCGGCGTTGGATCCATCAGCTCCTTCCGTAGTGGAGTTCCTGAAATTTTGCTTAATAAGTAACCACATTGTTATTTTCTTAGATTGGATGGGTAAGTGCTTACGAAAGGAAAGCTGTACATGATGTCGATTGCACCGGTTCAACGTTTTTGGTATGAGGGAATGACCAAAGCGAAAAGCGGCCGTTCCAAAGGCATTTGCCGCTGCAGCGCTGATGCTGACGTTGTATCCGTAGTAAAATCCTCGTCGTTTCAGTCTCAAATCAAAGACTTCTATCACTCTCTCGCCTGATTGAAAAATATGAATATCATATGTTTGAATGAGTGATATTTGTGGGAAGAAAGGCTACCAAGAATAAGTGGGAGGAATTCATTGTAAGTAATGTGCTGCATTTCGGCCCCAAGAATCTTCCTAGCCTCTATAGGACAAAATATTTAGTATTAATGTAAAACTGGGTATGTGAGATAATGGCATTGTACCGTGAAACAGTCTTTCATCCGCCCAATGAGGATTGAGCTCGTACAATCGCTTAACCAACCGATTATGTTCTCTTAACCAAGCCGTGTGCATAGCTGCCAAACCTATATTACAGACAAAAACCGATTAAACAATTAAAAAGAATTCATTTGACAAGCAAAAAAAAATTAACAAACCTGGTTGCTCGTTAGTACGACTGTCTCCTCCTTTGAAGCAGTGCATGTTGGGATTGTGGGAGCGACACTGGTCGTCAAGTGGTTTTTCTAAAACAGGCAATAATGCTTTCCGAAAACTCATATCCTTGCACTTCATTTTCCCTACAATTTAAAGAAATGAGTAAATGATAACATGCAAATCACTAATATATTTTTCCACCTACCATGTTCGAAAAGTCGAAGTGAATGGAGGTATGGGTCCGTACTTCCGTAAACGTTTGAAGCGTCTAGGTAGGAGGTTATTTGATTTATTTGGTCACGGGGACCGAGAGCACAGTCTTCTGCAGGAGACGGGCTTGAGCGCACAAAATTCAAGCAAGTTAAATTGTGTTGCTGGTAAAACTTATCATCTTCGGGGACTTCGATTGGAAGACAATCCGGGTGCTGTGGGAAGTACGGAAAATATATTTAAAAAATTATAATCGGTGTAATCGAAATTAACCTTCCGTGTCACATACTCTGTTTTCTACGGGTAACTGGCCCTGACCGTCTCGGTTACAGCATTCTGGGATACTACCGTTAAAACCACGAGTTTGAGCGGAAGCTGTTTAAAAATATATACAGAATACAAATTAATGATTGATTGGTAAATAAGAGTGAAAATTATTGTTATATTTACATGTAATATCGTGATCGATAAATTGACCCCACTGCATGACCATCGTGGTAAACTGGTTGGCTGTAATATTACGGTGACGATGAATTAAAGCGCTGACGGTCCGGGGACTTGGTAATGGTCCTCCACCGACAGCATTCCGAATGCTTTCGATGCCGTCTCCATATTCGGCCGGTAGGAATCTTTGGAAAGGTCGGAAAGAAGCACCCCATTCAGGGTGTTTGATATTATTGCAAGTACCGTCTCCAGTCCGGTACAAAAGGCTGAAGGGTGGACACTGAATGCTATCGGCTCTCAGGGGGCAATCTTCATAGAAATCCGTTTGACGAAGGGAGATGCGACCCTCGACCCCAAAACGATTCCGCTGACTGATCGTTAACCTTATGAAGATAAAATGAACACATAAAGACATGATCAAGATATATATAACGATTGCTAGACTATGAAAGAGGTAGGTACGTACTTGTCACGGAGGAGTGCATACGCTTTAAGGGTTGCAAAACCGTATCGTGTGAAATCTTTCGTCATGGATTGCTGGTAGTTGAATGCTGCCACCCCGGCAGCCGGATCATCCCGACTTATGATGTGTCCTATCAGAAATAAAAACAAAAGATCATTCACTGTTACTTTGCTGAACCGTGAAATCATAGGGTTTTGAAATTTATAGCCACTTTCTCGAGCTTTTAAATTCTAGTTAGATTGTCATCTAGCGTATAAATCAATGGTTTAATTGACTTGATTTGGTGAAGCAAAACGTTTTTGGGTGAGACAGATTTGGTCACGCTGGAGTTTAAAAATAGCAATTTTTCAGTTTAATTACAGTTTCCTACGGTTTTGATATTTCTTTTTAAATTACTAGTTATAATATATACAACTGAAAAAATATAAACAAATATTCGTGTAGAAGATTTAGAGTAAATGAATTAGATGTATTAAGCTAATGCCTACCTTCGTGATAAAGTCGGGGTTCTAAAACGTTGAGGAGGTAGTCGGATGCATTGAACCCGATTTTGATAATCCCGCCAAGGAGTTGCACTTGATCGGGGCTTAGTTCAGGATCATATTCAAGTAGCGATGGTGTTGGAAGTGGTAGTGTTTTTCTGGATTGGATCAATCGTTGGGCGTGCGGAAGGTTAACTTCTAGCTGGCGTTGATGATCGGGCCCAGACCTACTGCTGCTACTGACGAATCCAATCACGATCAGGAGAAGAAAAAGAGTAAACCAGAAGCTTGTCGTCGGGTCATGGCCGGAGGATGATCTATTGAAGTGAAGAAAGAGAAAAAAAGAGAAGAAACTAGAGCAATGTCTATTGTAGAGATGCTGATGAGCTAGGGGTCGTCCTGATTGAGGTTGCATAACAACAAAAGGAGCTCTGGCACTAGCAGCAGGATGGTAAAAGTAGGGCAAGGAAGTCGAAGAAGAGAAAAGATGCATCACGCAAAGTAGGCAAGAGTACTTGGAAAAGCCAGAGTGCGCTTTATGCTTATAATCTACATACACAAGAAGGAGGAGGAGGAGGAGGAAAAAAGCTGAGCTGCTAGCTGCCGGGCGGATGTGGGTTAATTTGACTCAATCAGACTGTGACTATCGGCACGCGGGTCCGTCCTGGATATGGGAGGGAGCAGTCCAAATGTTAACCTACTTTCCCCTCTCTTCACTTGGGATCCACAATCACTTATCAGAATCCGTTCAGCTGGAAAATTCCGTGCGCGGATGTGAATCTCTCGTTCATTTCAATGCCAAGGACGGACATGCTCGGAAATATTTTTATCAATACCTGAGAGGAGTAGGGAGAAGTGAAGCTATTTTTTGCGGCATTTCTCCGCATTGACTGACTGGATGGCCGCCACTGAACCGAAGAGGATTTTGGCCGTCACCTAATGTTTATTATTTATTTTTGGATAAAAATGTTGTCGTAGAAAATATAAAATGTGTGTTTAGTAAAGTACCTGAACGCGGCCGACGTCCGGGTATCCGGAAGGGGGTGACGAGGAACAGCACGTGTTGTAACTGGTGAATGGCTTGCTGTTGTTGTTGGTGTTGTTATTATTATTGTTACCGGCAGACGAGCTGTTGTTGTTGTTGCTACCACCGCTTCCTCCGACGCCAAACTGAGCGGCACCCAGTCCCCGTTCGCCACTCATATTTCCTACCTATGTACTCCCACCTTCTTCCTTTTCTTTCTTTTCAACGGAACTGCTCCGCTGATGCGTGTGGCAGACTGCGTTACAACAATGGGCACTTTTCTTTTGGCAAATAGCCCCTTGAAGGGAGGAGGAATAGAATAGGCGGAGGATGGAGGAGGAAAACGGCGGAATAATTGCAGAGGAGGGACGTCAACGCGTGCGGCGTTCAGCGTCGTCAGCTCGACTGGCTATAGCAGCAGTGAATTAAAAAGACTCGTAGACCTACGTCGTTCCAATAACCTCCTTTGAAAGCTCCTTTCCTGAATTCTAGCTGCGCTGGAGGTGGATAAATAGGAAAGAAATAAAGAGAGAGAGAGAGCGCGAGCGAGGAGAGCTCACTAACCGGACGAAACTAGCACGGCTGACTGGTAGCTAGATGCTAGTGATCACTAGCTTTTTAAACACGCGGACGGAGCTTGGCTCTCGTGTGCTCGATAGATCTGCTAGAACCGGCATAGCCCAAGCTAACAGGGGAGGTTCAACTGCTGCGAGTAGATTTCGGACCGGGGACAAGCTTATAGCTTTGGGATGCGTTCAGTTCAATAAAGGAGTGTCTCCTGCATCTGTCCCTGATTTCAACTCAAGGGTCACAAGTATACGATACGTCGAAAGAGAAGTGACCTGACCTACACTGAATAACAGGTTCAACAGGGGACCTTTATCATAATCTACACGTCCAATCGATAGCTGATTAGGAACAAAAAGAGGAAATACGGGTCCAAAAAAGAAGAGATAGGGATGAATGATATTTACACGGCCCTGCGCCTGAGCTGCTTACTATATGAGTTTGATTTTGTCCTACTCATCCTATGCATTACGTGAGTACAAATAAGAGGGAGGGAAGGGGTTGGAAAATGAGGACACCAATGGGCGGGATTTAGGGTAGAATGAATCATATTGACCCACAATGAAGCAATATTTGTGGTTTACAATTTAAAATAATTAAACGGGGCTGTGCAGTATAGAGACTGTAAAGTAGTAATTGAATAGTAGAGGAAATGTAAGACCCTCAGTGCATAAAAAAAGGGAATCATGCGGACGTGCGCACCACACATTTTGTGCTGGAATACCAAAAAGAAACTACGGCGACAACGAGGCTCCTTCTATTCATGCCATCAGCTTCCATAAAAGGGCAGTTGAAAGGCCAAGAGGACTGAGTCAGTCGGTCACGCAGCAAAATAAAAATAAATAGTTTGTAGGTCACTGGCCAAAAAAATAAATAAATAAACAGTAGCAACTCATAATAGATTCAATCTCCTGTGTTAGTGTACCTTACTATTATTCCCATTCATTGGACTGAATTGAAGAAGTAGGTGTGTGATTTTTCAAAAATAAGTCACACTAATTGTTTTACGGTGTATCGTAGCTTAGTTATATCCTCATTTTTCAACTATAAAAGTTTCTTCCATATGCGATATATATACATCATGATCCTTTTGAAGACAATGTAACTCTTTCAGTGAAAACACAGAACCCGGAAGGGCGATCTTAGCGTAACATTTGACTCAACAATCTTATCAGATTATCCTTAAGATTATCGATCTAGATTCACAGAGTAGGGCAACTAAAAAAAGGAAAAGAAAATTATCCGGTCACGCGCATTTAGTGGGCTGTAACGGCTTTTTTCTTCTTTTTCTCTCTCCGAAATACTCATTGTAGTGCATGTAGGGGATTCGGCCTGTATAAAATGTAGAGAGGTGATGCTGGCCTTTACCTTGACCCACATCCTTTATAGACCCAACGAACTCGATGGAAACGGGAAGCAACTTTATTGGCAGCATAAAATAAAAGCCGTCAAGTTTTCTTCTATTCTATAGTTGGTCGCCGTGCCTCTTGGTTTTCCATCCACCACCACCCGGCTAGTTGGTCTCAAGAACAATAAAAGCTTGGGACGAGGGCAGCCGAGTCATCTTGTCAATATTAACACACCCTTTTGACCGCCATCCCGTCTAACAGTATATACGTGTACATTGTACGTACATAGGTAGCAGCGGTATCAAACTATATAATCAAGCTCTGCTCTTGTAAATTATTGAGGCCACGATCCCTCAAGTAGACTTCTACCGCATATTATACCTGGCCACACAACTTATTTTATCCAATATGTTGACCCCTATTTTTTATTCCAAAAGATCTCTATTCTTTACATATTCAATTGGACTTGATGATTATTCTTATAGGACGTGTTGTTGAGGATAGCTTTGATGAGCTCTATTCACCATTTCTTTCAAGACAACTCTTTGGTTCTTATTCTGTTAATTCTTTCTTTTTTTTCAAACTTAAATTCAAGAAATGTGAATGTTGAGATTTATATGGGGTACGGTACAGACTACCTATACCAAAGAAGAGTGGCCTAGTTATGAAACCGTATTGTACAATAAATCGATGGGAGTAAATTATAATCATTTAAACAATTACAGTAGTTACTGAACTATATTTTGACCATAAATTAATGTGATGGATTCTTGTTTGTTAGAAAATGGTAACAATAGCATACAAAGAGGCAAGAATAGTTATGAAATGGACTTTCGAGAAAGAAACACATGGGAATCGCCTAACCAAGGAAGCACTTTGGTACCGCGCGGTACTAAAAAAATGAGTATAGCGACAGCCGACAGCTGCATTACGGTACGAAAAAGCTACTGAAGTAGCATGTTAAGAACCAAATAATGGAGAAAGCAAACAAGAATATAATCAAGTCATTATCTATAGACATAAGAGGAATTTATTTTAGGTCTTTAGGATGTGGCGTTCCGTATTCAAATTTTCTTTCTTGGCTGAGTTTATTAGTGGTTCTATTTACTGAAAAAATAAATATATTGGAAAAAGGTAAAAAACACTCGTATCTTTAAAATTAAAAAATTGCGTTAGTCCTCTCCTCAATGAGATCAGAAATTAGGTTGTTATTTTGATGAATATGATCTTATTATTATTACTTTGATATAAGCTGGTTCAAAAAGGGGTATAATGAAACTTGTTCAAATTCAAAATTAAAATATCTTGTTTAAACGCATGATATTGTCTGTATGTGAATATGATAATTTCACTACAGATGAAATTCAACACTGAAAAATATATTATTCTGGATGAAAGAAGGGCAAGAAGCAGACTTTTCCCGAATAGTCGACGAAACAAAAGAAAGACGATAAGGTTGGAATGATGGATTATCGAATGGGAAACACCCTGAACACTCTTACCAATCCTTGCTACACCCGTTCAAATTTATTCAATCTTTTTCTCTCTCTTGTTTTGGTCATTAGGTATCAACCCAAAGATGGCACGCCCATTTAATGGGAACTTTGTAACCAGTCTTCTTCTACTGTATAAGTAGAATCCCACTTACTGCATGATGCAGAAATAGATCAATCAACTGGAGCAACTAGCAACGGAGGAATCTGGAAGCACTAGTTAAAACATAAATTTAGGCCGAATTCTTAATTTTCAGCTTTACTGCTGTGAAGCTTTTATCAATAGTGCTTAGCACATTGATGGATTGAGGTAGTGACATTTATAAATTTTATTAAGCAAGGAAAAGGCGACTGGAAAAACAATCCCATTAGAATATATATATATATAATCGTACATGAACTCGCTTTGCGCGTTGTCCCAGATATAGGAACGGTTCCGTACGCTAATTATATGCATGGCGTGGTGTGAAAACAAAATGAAGGTTTGGTCGGGGTTTTTTTTTGTCTTTTTTGTTTTCAAAATAGTGCAATTATGCATATCATGGGCCCTTTGATTTTTGGATTACCATTTCACAAAATATATAATGAACTACGTTATCTACGGCACGTATAGCTAAATTCAGTAAAGTACTAGATAGACCGAGTCCAACAATCCGGTACTGCGTTGATAATATATTGTTGTCTCGACACTTGCACCCCAACACGGATTAACATTGCGATTTGCGAGAGCAATTCTTCCCAAATGACCCTGAACGTCCCTTTCTCTGATTTTGTTTGAGCAGGCGGGACGCTCGGACGGGACGGATGACCCGACGCGTCTCGTTGCCAACTTATCCAACCATCTCCAAGTTCAACAGACGTTTGGGAAAACGCGAGATTTCCAGGGAAGGGTCTTGACAATTTTTTTGGTCGTTCGAATAAATCTAAACTTTTAGGGAAATTAGATCTCATTAAATAGCCATTAGGAAAAATCCAAACCATTGTGACATCCCTATCTGTAACATTTCCCCTTTTTAAAAACTTAGTACAAAAGAGTACATAAAAAAGTAATAATAAATAGTACATGTACGGGACTAGGAATGAACCTAGACATCTGCTGGTACGCAGAGAACGATCCACGAATGCATTATTATCTAGCGCTGCTAAGTCAAAAAGTCTCTTTAATTGACAATCATTATAATAATCGTTTAATAGAGGACCTATTATTGTTTTTCTTCCCATCACTCACTGCTTCTGCGCATCAGTAACCAAAGAATAAAAAAAACTTGCATACAGTATTTGATAAGGGCGATCACGAGTCCATAATATTATCCATCAATGATTTTCCCGCCATCTCTGAGTGAATTCAACATTCATGCGTAACACATTCTAGGATCTAGGTTAATAGCTTTATTTCAGCAAAGAATGAGTAAATAAAAGTTACTGGATGCATTATAAATATAGGTATGGTTTAAAAATTGGTGCAATTTCAGTAATAAATTTTTCAATAACTATTTTGACTTCATTAGAAAAAATACCGCCCTGCTTTACTGAATTATTATTTTGAATTTTTTCAATTTTTAATGTATTGATCGCAATAAACTATTTTGGCGCCTACAAAATATCGTTTTACGAAGGCGAATTATTATACAAACGTTTATTTAGAAAATAATAGAAAAATAATCACAGATATTTTTCGAATTGCATATACAATAACACAAATATACCCAGAGAGAATGAAACCCGGACCCACAGGTATTTTAAATGGCAACATGAAATAAATTTGCTTTTGAAACAAATCCGAAAAAACCTTTTAAAAAAAAAACGTCGCGCCGTGATGAAGAATGAATACTTAATGATAAAAATGTAAGTTGTTTTTGTATAAGAACCTTTTGTAAATATATAGGTATTTAATGGAAAGAATCTCAATTGCTTACGATTGCAAAATGCGCAAAAGATATTTTAAGCAAAATATTTTTGGATTTTGAGGTCGGAAACGATAGTGTTCATGTCTGCGGGGTACAATACAGCTGCTTCGCTGTTGAAAAGAGGATATTTGCTTTGTACCAAATCGCCCGAAGAATCTCCAAAGAATGATTTGTCAAGCAAGACCCAGTCTTGCACTGAACTTAATCCAGATAGAATAAGGGGGAATAGCTATTTCATCAGTAACTCCGTGCTGCAACATCAAATTGGAGAGGAGGTAAAACTTGAGTTGATCCTTTTTCGGGATGAAATACATGGGCACTTTGTCGTAGGTCAGGTGAAATTCGCTTCCGCTGTTCTCCGACAACTGATAGAGAAATTCAGAAGAGACTTTGCAAAACTCCAAGTTGGTCCCTCGCTCGCAGTGGAACTGATGAATCGATTTAGGATTGAGCCGATAGGGCGTCCGATCCCCACCGTAGAATGCAGCGTCTCCGTTACTTATTGACAGTTTCTCGTCGATCGGCACTCCTAAATTCTCCTGAATCGATGAGTAGATTTCCTGAAGAGCGGACAGGGTATCATCAACGTGCAAGTCAGTGCTCCTTCGTTCTTCTTCTGCCTGAGATGGCGGATTCAAAGATGTCGGTGTCGCCACCGTGACTGCAACAGTCTCGGCAGGTACAGCTGGGGAAACAGACTCGGGGTGAACGATACCATCTGCTTTTGTTTCTTCATTTTTCACTGATCCCGGATAGGTGACGGTGTCGTTTGAAGGGTCAATGCTAACGATAACAGTGCTGCTGTTGCCCGTCTCTTTCAGCACGAAAGTCTCTTCAAGAACTAAAGGTTCTGGAGTAGTGCTGCTTGACGCAACTGATGCTGTTGTTGCAGAACTAAGGAAAAGGTCGATCACAGGATTCTCTCTCGTGCTGGAGCTTACAGTTGATGGCGTGCTGCTAATATTGGATTTGTTCCAATCATCCTCATCCTCCAGACGAAAGATCTCATCTGCATTTGCGACAATAACCTCATGGATATGATCTTCCTCTCTTGATGGCATTAGAGAGCTGACGTTTGAAGATGGCTCAGAAGTATTGAACTCGCTGCTTGATTTTAGAATCGTATCTGATTCACTCGTAGTACTGTTGCCGGCAGTGCCATCGGGATTTGTTGTATTACGCGTAGCAACAAGCAGCTCTCGCAAAACTTCGGCTACGGGCCGTTCAGCTTCCTCCTCTTCCTCCTCCTCCTCCTCTTCGATTTCAGTTTCTTCCGTCTCTTCGTCATCTGAGTTGATAGTAACAATGTCTTCCAGGCTTACAACCTCATCGCCCGTAAGGTTCTTGAAAGTGGTGGGTCCTCAGCGTCAAGGTCCAGTGCGATTTCTTCTTCTATATGTGCTATTTCTTCGTCAACTACGAGTTCCACGGCTACTTGAACCGTTTCGTTTCCATTTGAATCACTGTCGACGTCATACTTGAGGTGTTTGCTGCGGTTGTTCATGTTCCACTGATGCTTCACTACTGGAAGCTATGGATTTTAGTTCCACCAGGTCATGAAACAGATCATCTCCGACTCGCACGTTAAAGTGCTCTTCCGATAGTTTTCCAACAGAATCATGGGAAGCGCTCAATAGTTCACCTTCATCATTCAACAGTGGAATCGGGTTTTCTGATTCAGGCTCTTGATCATTTGAGCCTCTCGCCTAATCCTGTGTTCCGCATTCTCCAATTGAGTGGAACCAATCAAAGAGCTCTTAAGAAATTCGAGGACTTTTGTACACCGTCAAGGCTCCTAGGCAGTTTCTGACTTCCCGGGTCAAGAGTCTTCCAGTTGGTGTTGTTCACCTTGATATCGCTGTCTCCTCCGTACCACACCTTGGAATATTCATCTGTGGTACATTCCAGCTATTTATAAGAGCGTCATCGGTTGTCATGATCCACCCATCGACATTGTAGCCCATTTCAAGAGCACCTAAGAGACATTCGTAGGTGTACTTGGAGTGAACTGGCAAGAAGGAAAAGGACCGGTCTTCTGATAGTTGATATTTTCGTAAAAAGATTTCGATTGAATCATGTGGTCCTCCACAATACAAAATATTCGAAAACTGCTCTCGGTAAATAACCTGCACAGTAAAAAAGATAATTAGTCATTGAACTGAAATAGATAAATAAATAATAAAGTAAAACCTCAAACATGGGAATCATGTCGTAACGTAGAGTCGTCATAGCTACAATCAACAAAACGTTCTTCATTTGAGTTTCGGAAACGTGTGGGAGTAACTGCGAATATCCTGGACAGGCATTGTCGGTAAACTCTCGAAGAAGAGGCATTTCATCCGTAGCGTCATAGATTTTAGCCGTTCGAGTTAAGATCGGCAGATGGCGGGTGAGCTCAGCATCGCCACCTTCTAAAACTTCCAGCTCCTTCGTTTTGATATCTTCGATTACTGGGTGAATCAGAGAGGCTGGATTCTGAAGAATTACTAGCCGTTCCTTCCAAATAAAGGGCTTCCTTACGCAAGGTCTCGGTGTGAACCCGGTTCAAGTCGTCCAACAAAGCTTCTTCCTTCAAGTATCGCTCGAGTGTTACATTCCTCTTAATGATCGCCGATTGGCTAACAGTTCTTGGCTGAAGAGCTGGATAAAAAGCCACTCCGTAAAGTCCATCAGCTCCCAAGCATGGGTTCATGGACCCACGACGTCTGGGAATGACGGGTGGCTCCAAATAGTGAGAACGCTGGAGATCGCTGATCCAACTCTCTACAAATGCAAATCCTTTGGGGGAGATGTAATGGAATTGAAGCATATTTTGGAAACAGGTCTCGGATACAGCTCAGGGAAGAGCGTGTCGAGCATGTCCACTTCAAAAGGAAAGAGGCCAAACCATCTGGCTCCCTCAGCTCACTCGGATCTTTACGGTGCTTTCTCGCCTGCGTAAAGTTATATAAGTTTATATTAGATGTAGATTACAATGAAGTTTAGTTAAGGCTAATGACAATAAAGAAGGATCAGAAAGCTTGAATTAAAAGTCACTTTCTACCGATTGATCAGTATTTGATTACATAAGCTATGTATGATTGTTACTTAGGTCTTTTTATTCGATTGAATGCGACCGCGACAAGTAATTTTTCAAAACTAGGACAGTGTTGGGACCCTTTTTTATTGCTGGAGGAATTTTATAACACAAAAGAAACATATTTTTTATCGGCCCAAATGAAAAGAAAGCCGCCTCGTTTAAATAGCCGTTTACAACCAATCCTTAAAAAAGAGGGTTAGGGATCCAAAAAATAAAGCATTCTTCTCATCTGGATGAAAAGTGAAAGTAAAAGCGTAAACGGAAACAAATGGACAAATCTTTTGATCGTCACAGGGTGACAAAAGAATGCAAAATGAAAGGGAAATAGCATGATGCGATTCATCAGCTTCCAACTTTTTACGCTGCTTCAATGGAATGATATCTACTACAGTTATGTCCAAATTCATATTTTCACTTGGATGCGCATAACTATGGTCAATAACAAAAATGACCTTCACCTGCATCGGTAGCGCTCTACAATTCTTTGTGAAGGGGAAGAGATGATGAAATTGCGCCTCTAGCGCGTGAGATAGTAAAAAGAAAGTTAGAGGCATAGCAGTCACAGCATACCTTTGTAGGGTGGACGCATTTGCCAAAGAGAGTTTCATACTGCCGGCGATGTCCCCCAAAACGGCTTGATTCCATAACGTACGGAACAGGTGAGCTGGAATTTGTTGATGTGATGAGGCTGATGGATCCTGAGGTGGCAGGAGGATCAATCCCCAGAAGGCTTCCAGTGAATAGAGAGTATTCTTGGATGAGAAAGGAGCAACCGTAGAGCCAGGCAATGTTAAGGCAGGAGCAGCCCAATCAAAATAGCCATCATCAGTATCCAAAAAACTATTTGATAGTTAAAAAGAAGAAAAGAATGCAAAATAAGTCGGTCATTCTCCTACAAGGAATTCATTCCCATTCAAGACAGCCATTACAACTATACTATAGCGCGGGCATTACTCTCGACGCCAACGCTGTACCATTTTTTTATGACGACCGCAGCGTCGACCTGGATAAAAAACACACTCTCTCACGCTAGAAACAAAAACTTGGGGCCCCTTCTCTCATAACCATAAACAGTCATTGACGAAATTCGTGGCTTGGCCCTACCTTAATTAAATCCCTCCCTCAAGGAACTTTATTCCTTGATAATATTCTTTTGGGTTATTTTAGTGGTTTTTGCAAAAAAATGCGAAGTAATTCTATTTGATGAGGAAAAATAAAATGATGGAAGGATAGTCGTTCTGTACACAGTGGTAAGTACAGTACTTTATTTTAAACGTCTTTTTGTACACTGGGGATAAAAAAAAGGTTACTGAATACGTAATTACTTTCTGTACTTTTATATGTCAGTCCTTAAAAAGTGCAGAATGACTTTATTATTGAATTATTTACGCCCTTTTTCGCATAATGTTTGGTAAATGAATATGGTTTATATTGTGAGAAAAAAGTAGAATGATGCATGCTTCATTACAATAATAGTAGCACCGTAATAAAAGTAAGATACCGTGGTCTTTCTAGAAAATCGCAAGGAATTCGTGACAAGAATACAGAGACATGGCAAGCATCAGAGAGGAACCTACCATCTACTTTACCTTCAGGCTGACCTCAATCTGCCACGCTATTTGGTTGCCTTCATCCAGCGAGGTCATTTACACATGCACACACAATTTTCGACTTTCCCCCTTTTTCGCAAAATAACAGTAGCGTAACGTTAAGATATCAATTCACGTGGATCAATGCCATATATGCATGAGATTCTATGCTTGAAAA